>JAVJIF010020952.1:0-70974 GCA_038442645.1 Agave tequilana
TGAGCCGTATTGCCAATGTCGCAAGATCAATCGGCGACCACGATACATCATTGGCCCTCGTTCGAGGATGCATTCAATTCATCTTGGACTAGAAGGAGAAGTGCAACAAGTTTCTGTCAAGTTGCGAGATGCAGACTCTGTTCTGCATTACCCACAGCCGAGGCAAATGCCATTGCAAAATGGGGAGAGGGGGGAGGCCTGCAGTGCAACGAAATGACCAACCAGAGCAGTGCAGTGCTTGTTAGCAGTGCCACACACCACATCTTCGTCGAGGGGGATATGATGTGTTGGGATTTTGGGTCAAACAAATAGTCCCACATTGCTAGACATGAGGATGGTCCTGAGTATATAAGGATTCGGGCAACTCCTAGAAGGCTAGTCTTTTGCGATGGTGTCTCAAGGTCCTGCAATTGGTATCAGAGCCATGCATTGAACTTAGTCGCGTATGTTGGTGGTGATGTTCGATATTGTTGAGCGAGACATTTGGCAGTGGTGTTCCTTGGTCTTCCATTGTGAAGAAAGTTAGCTTGCATGGAGACTCTTTGTTCGAGGGGTATTGTTGGGATTTGAGTCAAACAAATAGTCCCACACAGCTAGACATCAGGATGGTCTTGTGTATATAAGGATTTAGACAACTCCACCTAGAAGGCTAGTCTTTTGGGATGGTGCCCCAAGTCCTTCAGGGCGGCGGTCGGGTGCGACAATGCAGTGGTTAACATGATTACGATAAAAATGGGCATAGTGACTCGCCATGGTGGTAATGCAGCGACAGGAGTAGTACATTGGGAGAGGAAGGAGGGGTGCAGTGTTTGGTGCTTGGGGGAGGGTTGAGGGTTGGACGGAGGGGGGTAGACTTGGGCAAAGGCTGATGAGGAGCCATGAATTAGTGGATGGTTTGATGTGAGGATGAGGCTGGGTGCAGGAGTGAGGGTCTGTTTGGTTAAGGGTGGAAGTGAAGAAGTGAAGAAGTAAGGAAGTGGTAATAGTTTTCTTTGGAACTTGAGAATTAGTTAGTAAGTTTTTCAGTGTTTGTATATTGTTAGGAAGTGTGATTTGGAAGATGTTATGTCTTTTCGGAGTTTGGATGGTAATGTGAAAGTGGAAGTGGAAAAGTTGACCACAAAGTTGACCGTAAAATAATATTAAAATAAAAATTAATAAGAAAAATAAAAAATAGACTGTAATTAGAATGCAAGTGAGATTTACATGATCAAAAATTATTTGTTTTGTGCTACAACTTATTACAAATGAGATTTACATGACCACAAAATTAACTGTAGCACTCTGAAAGTAAGGAAATGGTGTGTGAAGAGAAAAAAGAAAAGGAAAAAGGGATTTTCTTATTTTCCTTTTCCGGTGTTTGGATAGATAGGGAAGTGAGCAATTATACTTCCCCATTTCCTTACTTCCGCCCACTTCCTTGCAACCAAATATGCCATAGAGAAGGCGAGGGCCTTTGCATGGGATTGCTGCTCATGTAATGATGATCACTGCAGCGACTCCAATGCGTCGCCTCGTGTGTCGCTGATATGTTGCCGTCTCAATGCCAAGAAAAGGGATTTCTGCTCTGCCCTTACTTGTCAGGATACTGACGCAGATTCGGATACGAAGGGACAGGTGGGGATTGCCACTTAGCAATATTTGCTTGTGGAGATTGTTCAAACTTTGCCAACCGAGCTCGGGGAACTTTCAGAGCTTAACGATCTCCGTCTCTACAACAACAATTTATTCGTGGCAATTCCATACCAAAGCAGCAATCAACAAAAGGTATACCACTTTGATCTCGGTTCCAACTACTTAGAATATCCAGACTACCACAAGTTTGTCCTATCCCTACAGTGACCTATCTTCCCTCTACCTGCACTCTCTTACTCTGGAGTTCCCATTTTGTGCTGAATTCTACAAATTTAACATATCTAGACTTATCGCTGAATGAGTTAACAGGCCCAATACCTGAATCATTGACTAATTTAGTTAACCTTCAGTATTTGAACCTGTCGACAAGTTCTTTCCAAGGACCCATTCCAGCACACTGAATAAAGTTGTCAAGGCTCAGAGAACTTCAGCTTGTAACAACCTCATCTATGGCTGCATTCCTCAATTTTGGTCGGATAAAACAATTTGCAAATGATGCCAACAATCATCTGTCTAGAGAGATTCCAAGTTCAGTGGGCTCTATGATTTATCTTGAATCACTTCACTTGAACGATAACAATTTCAGTGCGGAATTTCCTTCATTCCTGAGAAATTGCAAGCATATTGTTGTTCTAGATCTCGGGGATAATAGATTCCTTGAAATATTCCTGCATGGGTGGTTGAAAATTTTCATCATTCTTCGACTAAGATCAAATATGTTTAATGGTAGCATTCCTCAACAATTTCCAAACTTGTTAGACTTCAGCTCTTGGATCTTGCAAATAATAATCTTACAGGAAAAATACCTAAGAGTTTCGGCAATCTCACTGCAATGGCATCAAAAGACAAGCGGAGCATTTATCCCTCTTCTATATACGGCTTATCTGGTTATTTGGAATCTATTTCTGTAGTCATGAAAAAGAAGGGTCGTATATCAGGAAGCGCTTTCGCTTGTTGTGGGAATTGATCTTTCAAACAATAATCTCACTCTGGAGATTTCCGAGGAGATAATGACTCTTGATTGGTTTTCTTGAACTTGTCAAAAAATCAGTTAACCGGAAATATTCCTGAGCTAATTTGGTGATCTAAGTTTGTTAGAATCACTTGATATGTCAGTGAATCAACTTTCAGGTTCAATTCCTCCAAGCATTTCTTCCCTGACCTTTCTAAGTTATCTAAATTTGTCGCTAAACAACTTGTCTGGAAGATTTCCAACAGGTTATCAGCTCCATACCCTTGACAACCATCAATCTACATCGGCAACTATGAACTCTGTGGAGCACCACTGAGCAAAAATTGTTTTGTCAACAACATTCACGCATCTAACAATGGTGATGGAAATGAGCCAGACAAAAATGGGGATGAGGATGAAACGATATGGTTGTACCTGAGCATGGGGCCCGGGTTTACAATGGATTTTGGGGTTTTTTGAGCATTCTGATTTGGAGGAAGTCTTGGAGACTTGCTTACTTTTATTTTGTTGATGACACGCAGCATATGTTTTGCCAGAAATTGTTTTGAAGTTCATAATAATAATAATTGTTGTATACTTCTAACTGTATGTTATGCTTTTCCAAAACAGTATCTTTTTATGTTCAAACTCTGGATTCCTGGAAGGTGAACAACAGAACATTTGTTGTATCCATGGAATTTATGAAATATTTACCATTTGTACAGTTCACAAGAATTGGAGCCAACTCTTCCTTAAAGCAGATTCGAACCTGGAAATTCCTGTATCTCTTCGTGCCCTTCAGCTCTTTCTGTTGGTAAGTATGACATAAAGCTTATGTTTCAGAGTATAACATCCATCGTGATCTTAAGCATTCCATCATCATCGATAGTATTCATCTTTATGCACAAGCTTATGTTTCAGAATATAACTGTCCTTCTTAGTGCAAAAAGGGTGGATTATCATTGCGAGATTATAGTTCAAATCATGGAAGGGACTCAAAAGTCTAATTGTTGCTTCGAAATATTGGGAAAACTTTAGGGAAGAAGCATTGTCTTCAGACTGTATAGTCTTCTTGGATTTTTCGTTTTCAATTTTGTGTGCCTTTCAGGATTCAAAGTATTGGATTCAGACTACTGAAGAAGTAGCCGCACTTTTGTGTGCCTGGTATTCAAACTCTTTGCATGTTCTCCCCTTTTATTCCTGTACAAATACCAATTGATTTGCTCCAGAATTGAATAGTTCTGTATTCTAAATATATATATATATATATTATATATATATATATATATATATTATATATATATAAATAATAATAATAATAATAATAATAGTTGAATATTATGCAATAAGAATTGTAAAACTGCATAAAGGTTAATTCTTAATATGACCAAATTCATCTTGGTTTGAATCTCTGAATGATGATCAAGTCTTCTCTGATTATGTCTGCATCTTGGTGTAATTCTTGGATGTGACTTGTATGTAGAATATCTGGTGACAACTTAAAATTATCTTGATTTGGTCATGCAAATATTTTTAGCACCAAGATACTTCAACTGTACAATGGTTGGTATGAAACCATGCATGATGATCTATGGCCTTCTGCATAATCTCAGCATCTCTTGGCAAAATTTATTTGTCATTATTATCATTCTGGAAGCAAGAAACGCGTTGAATTGTTCTTTGTTTTTGAATCCTTTTTTGTTCTTACCTCCTATTAAGGGTCAACCATGAACAAAGCCAGATGAAGACCTTATTAAATATTTAGTTGATCCAAAGGTGTTCATCATTGGACCAATTAAACAACTCTTTAACAACCCAGAAATTTGATTTCTTGGATAATGTGGAAATTTACTGTGAAATATTTCTATGAAAACAGTGAATATGATGCAGAGGGATATATTCCCTGTGAAAATCCAAAATTTTCTTTCAGAACAATCTTTTCACTCCTTGTCTACTGACAGTGCAGATCATTTGGCAAAACCTGCCAGCTTGCTTATGGTAATGGCGCGAAGAGGCACAGGAAGATAAGCCTGAGTGCGAGCTGATATCTCCTGCGCGATGAACCTCATTGCCGGCCGCGATGCAGGATCTGTGCGAGCACAAGCGAGAGCAACCTTCACGATGAAGACCACCTCCTCGGCCAACTGGCCTGTCGGCGGTTCAAGCCTCTGATCCAACACATCCTTCAGCAGTATATCATTGCCTGAAGTTGCTGACAGCGATGGCAGAGACGAAATGAGTTCCCCTGGATGCTTTCCCATCATAACTTCCAGTGTTACAACTCCGAAGCTGTACACATCGCATTTCTCAGTCACCTTCATAGTGTATGCAAGCTCTGCAAGTATCAGAAATTTTTTTAGAAGCATGTCACACAAAACCTAGAGAATGTCCTTGCAGAAATTTACCTGGAGCCATGTATCCGTACGATCCTGCGACTGTGGTCCAATTCGACGATCCTGGGGTCAGCATCTTCGCAGTGCCGAAATCAGCAACCCGAGGCTCGAATTCCGATTCCAGCAGGATGTTGTTCACCGACAGGTCCCGGTGCACCACTGGTGGCGTGCAGTCATGGTGCAAATATGCCAGAGCGTGAGCCACGCCCTGAACCACCTTCACCCTCCGGATCCAGTCAAACTTCTTCCCCCCTTCATCGCCGTACAACACCTTCCCCAAGCTCCCCCTCTCGACATACTCGTACACCAAGTACATGACTCCGTTCCTGGAACAAAACCCGTGGAGCTTCACGATGTTGCGGTGCCTGACTTCTGTCAGGGTCCTGATCTCGTTCTCGAAGCTCTTCCGTGTGGCCTCTGGGATCTCGCCGGGATCTGACATGTGGTGCTTCTTCACGGCGACTACTTGGCCACTCGGTAGCTCAGCTTTGTAGACGTTCCCGAAACCTCCTTTGCCGATGCAGAACACTTCGTTGAAGTAGTCAGTAGCGTTAATGATGTCAATGAAGGTGAATTTCCCTTCTCTTTCCCATATCAGGGTCTCTGAGCTCTCTACATTGATGCTTTCCAGCACGGTAGGCTCTTCCTTTTTCTTCTTCCACAGAGAGATGATCGCAATGACCATGATTGCCAGTATCAGAACTCCGACAATGGGGAGGACAATGGCAAGGATGAGATTGTTGTGATTCTTGTGTGAATCAGTAGGAGTGGTGACAATCAAGCATGATGGCAAACCTGAAACGTTACCACAGAGCCCAGGGTTTCCGATGAAGTCCTCCAACGCTGCATTCTCGAAAGCATGGCCTAAAGGAAGAGGACCAGTCAAGTTGTTGTACGAGAAATCGACTGTCTGCAGGCCGTGCAATTGAGAGAAGTCCTTCGGAATCGTGCCAGAGAGATCATTGTGTGACACATTGAGCTTCAACAACGATGAGAGCTTCACCAAGTTAGAAGGAATTTGCCCAGAAAGCGAATTGCTACTGAGATCCAATACAATCTGCAGAGTAGCCAGGTTGCCGAGTTGGTCAGGTATCACGCCTGACAATTGATTCTGGCCCAAATCAAGGAATAGTAGCCGATTCAGGTTGCCAATTTCTGTTGGTATTTTGCCAGTGAGCTTGTTTCCTGACAAATCGAGAGACTGTAACGATGTGATATCACCGATCTGTGCAGGAATTTGTCCTGATAAATTGAGATTACTGCTCAGATTCAGCTTGAACAACTGATTCAAATTCCCCAGCTCAGGTGGAATTGTGCTTGACAATAAATTAGACGCCAAGCTCAAATCTTGCAACTTCGACATGTTACCGAACTCTGCTGGAATTTCACCAGTGATTCTGTTTCCATCAATGTGCAAGAACTGAAGGCTCTTGCATTGCGCCCAATCTGACGACAGCGTCCCTGTCAGATGACTGCCAGTGAGATCCAAGTAGTTGAGTGCTGGATGAATCCCAAATGCTTCAGATATGTCACCGGTGAAATGATTCCCTTCTAATCGAACTCGAAACAGTTCAGTACAATTTCGCAAGCAATCTGGCAGAGGTCCAGAGAAGTTATTCTTGTTTACAGTTAAGTACTGAAGGTTGAAGCCTGCGCAGAGCTCAGGTGGCAGTTGGCCAGAAAAGCTATTGTTTGAAAAGCTTACGGTGACCAAGAGACCATGCTTGCCGAGATCTTGAGGGATGGTCCCCGTCAAATTGTTGGTGAAGACCTGAAGAACTCCAAGGTTTTCGAGCTGAGAAATGGTGCCTGGCAGCTCCCCTTCCAACTGGTTGGTGTTAACATCGAAAGATTTCAACGAAATCATGTCACCGATCTCTGCAGGAATCGTGCCAGTGAGGTTGTTGAAGAACAGGCTCAACTCTGTGAGGTTAGTGAGCTTCCCAATCTCAGCTGGGATCGGACCCGAAAACGAGTTGTTTGAGAAATCCAGTTCGACTAAATTGATCAGGTTTCCAATCTCAGGCGGAATTGGGCCTGAAAAGTTGTTGCTGAAGAGGTACAGGTAAGTCAACTCCGTCACCAGTCCAATCTCAGCTGGAATCTTTCCATAAAACAAGTTGCCTTGCACTTGAAAAGAAACTAATCTAGGCCAGTTCCTGAAGAAATCTCCTGGTATCTCACCGGACAACAAGTTGCTCGAGATCCCAAACTCTGACAATTTGGTCAGGTTCACGAAAGAGGGCGGCAAGCCACCAGTTAGAAGATTAAGCGACATCTCTATGTATGTGAGATTGGTGCATAGGCCAAGCTCAACTGGGATGCTAGAGTTCAGTTTAGCTAGCTTAATATCAATCCGTTCAAGATTTCGCAACTGGCCTAATGATGATGGAATCGACCCACCCAACGAATTGTTGTACAGTTCAAGAATCCTGAGGTTAGACATGGTTCCAAGTTCTGGAGGAATTCCCCCGGTGAAGTTGTTTTGACCTAGACGAAGATCTCTAAGCTTCGACAACTTCGTCAAGAACACTGGAATGCGTCCTTGGAACGAATTTGTAGACAGATTCAGATACTCGAGGTTTACTAAATTGGTCAACAGTTCAGGTATTGGGCCCGTTAACATGTTTTGGACAAGTCGAGGTATGTTAAGTTTGTACAATTCAGAACAAATGATGGGAAATCGAGAGTGAGGGAGTTGAGGTAGAGGGAGAGATAGGTGACTGAAGGCAGAGGACTGAACTTCGAGTAGTCAGGATTTCTAAGAAATTTGAGCCCAGATCGAGGTGCTGTACCTTTGAAGCCTGCTGAGCTGGTACGGGATGGCGCCAACCAAGTTGTTGTTGTAGAGACGGAGATCGCGGATCTCTGAAAGTCTCCGATTTCAGGGGGCAGGGTGTCATTAAAGCCATTGCTGCTGAGGTCCAGGGTGCCCATTTGGATGCAGATGATGTTTGCAGGAACGCGGCTTGGAGGTTGTTGGTGCTGAGGTTGAGGAGGGCGAGGTTGGGCAGTAAGGAGAAGGGGAAGGCGTCGAGGGTGCCGTTGAGGTTGGCATGGGAGAACGAGTTGGGTGATGCTGCCACCGCGGTCGCAGCCGATGCCGAACCATTTGCATGGGCTCTTGGTGGTGGTGGTGGTGGTCCATGAGGTGAGTGAGTCAGGTTGAGATAAGGAGTTTTTCCATTTGAGGAGGGCCTCAGCCTCTGTTTGTGCTGTGATTTGGTGGTGTGAGGTGAGAGAGAAGAAGAGGAAGAGACAGAGAGAAACTAGTTTCATGGCTTGCTGAACAAAAAAAAGATGGTTGGCTGATTCTTTGGTTTACATGGAGAATGGAGAGGGGTTGAGATTTGTGTAGAGTTGAAGTGTGGATGAGAAAGAGAGGGAGGAGGAGAAGAGGTAGACAAGTCAAAGGTCTTGGTCTTTATTTGAGGTAGTGGCGCCCAGCTGGGAGCACAAAGGAGAGAAGCTTCCTTGGTGGTCGACTGGTGGACTTTGACAAAGTCAAGTTTTTTTTTTTTTTTCCTTATTTTTCTTTTTTGTTTAAACATGGTTCATTACCTAAAAAGAAAACGAATCTTTCACTAAAGTTATGAGTTAATCAACTTCTAGAAAGAAATGGCTTTAAAATTTATTTATATTGTGTATGAAAACTGTAATCGCACGTTGAAACATTTATGTTATTCTATTCTATCGTGAATGATATTGATTTTTTTTTTCCCACTTTGAAAAGTTGGTGGGTCTAAGAAACATGATGACTTTTCCTTTTTTTTAGTGGGTCTGTTAGATTGTTGCTTTTATAGATTTCTTAGGAATCGAATCACTTTAATATTGTATTTCTTGCTTCACGAGGCAGCACTCAGACGCTATTTGTCTTGAGTAGAAAACTATGTTAGCCAAACATTTGGGGAAGTTTGAATGAGAAAATGTAGAGTAATTTAATGTGAAAAAATGGGACAAGAGAAAGTTCACAATCAAATTGTGTTGCGACTTCTGGAGATTCAATACGTCAATCACTAATATTAGAGTTCCAATGCCGAGTCAATCACTAAATAATTATAGGACGAACACAAAATAAAGAGAAAAAAATGAAATTTAATGAGATTCGACAACTTGTCTACGTCCTCGGGTAGAGAGAAGAAGATCTTATTCAATCATAGAGTTATAAGAGTTACAAATTGATCCGAAAATCTAACTGATCAAAACTGGTGCAAATAGTGAAGAATTCTCTCAAACAACTTACCTTAGAACTCTCTTCAATCGATCCAATTCAGGTTACAAAATATGAGTACAACCCCCCAAATACACCACTGGAGAGTCCACGAACAAAAAGAACCAAAAGCTCTGGAATCGGATCAGAATCAGACTCAGAATCATCAGGCTGTCCGCATTAGTCGACTATTGTCTTTCATTAGATGACTAATGAAATCATAAGTCGACTAACATCGCATATTAGTTGACTCCTGTAAATACCAAGTTTCTGTTAGTCACCAGTCGACTCCATAAGTCGACTTATGTTTCCTATAAGTCGACTACTCTGTATTTTCCTTTTCCGTTGCGCAATCCAACTCCGGCACGCTTTCGCATTCGACATCATTGACTGCTGCTCTCTCTAGCTAACTCCAGCAGAGTTAAAAAACTCTATCAACAAGGTTTTAGAATCTTCTCGCTATAATTCTATACCTCGGTGAAGATTTCTCAAATCTGAGCCGAATACCAATAGATCATCATGTTGACTCAACCAGGCTGCACCAATATGTTGTCTACGTAACCCCTACCCAGGGATTAATTCACACGTAGTTCATCCAAACGAGCTTCAAAAAGCTCAATTATCAACTGAAATCAAATCTGCAGCAACGAACCCAACTAGCTGAGTCATCATCACGATCATTATGGAAAACAATGGTCTCAACTTGAGCTGATTAAGCTTTACCAACTTGTGATCCACGCTTCTTCACAACCCGCTTTTGTGAGTTCTTCGTTCTTCTAGCTGCAATTAAGTTAACAACTTTTTTACATGTTCAGCATCCAAATCGGCTACATGATCTTCACCCGGTTTCACATCTGATGAGATTCAATAATGCTGAACCAACTGGAGAATGTAGAGTAGCATCATCCTTCACCCGCTGCGAAACCTCCTTGGTCTTTTATACTCTCCGCCTGTTGAGAGTTAGGCTTCCACATTGAAGCTCCATCGAATGTGACATGCCTACTCAACACAAACTTCTTGTTTTTATTGTCTCGCAACTTGGAGCCTTTCAAATTTCTTTTGATACTCAAAACACAAATTCCTTTGCTCAAGGATCCAATTTACTTCTTTCATACGAAAGTAGGCGGGCCATCCAAATATTCAACAAACTATAACCTTGAGCAGCTTCACCTGACTAAATTTTCAACAGAGTACCTCCTATCACAGATGATGATAACCTATTCATGAATGGTTAGTATATATCAAAGCCTTAGCCCAAAACAACTTGTCGAATTATGTATTGGAAAAAAACACCGAACTTTCTCCAGCAAGGCACCGTTCATCTCCTTAACCAACCCAATATGTTTTCGAACTGTGGAGTGCATATCAATACTATTGTTTTGGCCAAATCGTAGGAACTGATCCCTCTTATACTCTCCAACATTATCAAATTGGAGCACTTTGATCTCCCTACCTGTCTGTTTCTCCATCAACTTCTTTCACTTTATGAAAAAAAAAATCTAGGACTACAAATTTATATCATAAGGTATACCCAACAATGCTTAGAGAAATCATCAACAAAAGAGAAGAGACAAAGTACTGATGACCTCCAAGTGATGCCTCTTGGTCGGTCCCCAAACGTCCATGTAAATCAAATCAAGAAGACCTTCTGCGCGGTGAATAATGGTGCCAAATTACACCTTTGTCTCCTTGCCCTGAACACAATGCTTACATGACTCCAAATTGCAGGTCAATGTACCTTTCATAATTCTTCAGTTGCCAATGCTTGCAAAAAATCCAAATCACATCTCCCAGCTTCAAATGCCATAACCTGGAAGAATCTCCATCCAAAAGTTTCTGAAGCCGTCAAATTTCAGTAACTACACTACTCTTCAAGTCGTACAAGTTATTGCATTGAATGTCCTTCAGAATAATCATGAGCCACTGAACATTTTGAGAATGCCTTCTCTAAGAGTCTCTCTCAGCCCCTATGCCTCCAAAGCTTCAATTGAATTCATATTCTTCTTCAACTGAGGTATATACATCACATCTTTCAACTCTTTCACCATCCCATCTGATAACTTAGTGTGAACTGTACTTATCCCTTCCACATGGCATGTGTGACCGTCACCAAATAACACAAGCCTCCATCTAGTTTTCAAAACTGGCCAATCACTCCCTTTCGGGACAAGCATGATAAGTAGCATCCTTATTCAAAACTACTCAGATTCCTCTAATAGCAAACAATAAAGTGGAAGAAAGTGAAAATCAGATAAGTCAGAATCATTATCATCTCCATTGCGACATTACCTCTGATTTTGACTATTTTTTCTTATTCTTGATCCTTGGATAATCAATATTCTAGTGTCCTTTCTCTTTGTAGAAGCACACTGATTCTTTCTCAATTGACGATTACCATCTTTACCAATATCTGTCTTGCTCTTCTGATGATTGAAACCAATTCTCTTGCAGCCCACCTCTGCTGATATGCTAATATAAGACTCTTTATCTTTCTTTCTCAACTCGTGATTCACAATAGTAGTTGATACCTCATCATATTGAAATCACCTAGAGAGGGTGCATAAGTGATGTACTAATCAAATGCAAAATTTTAAACTTTAACTAATAAGACTCAACACACAAATGATAATCAAGAAGTAAAGCTGAATTTTCGGTGAAGGACTTCAGAACTTCTCCTCAAGATTTCTCATAGAGTTGAGGTGTCTAATGCTTTCTGAATCAAACAAGTGCTAGACAAATAATATCAAGCATATATCAATGAGCAATTATAATCAAGCAAGATATAAAAAAGAATGAGTTGAGATGAGTTGAGAGAGATATGAGCAACATAAACATGGGAGATTTGTCTCGAGGTTTGAGTCGCTTACTCTACGTTCCCGCCTTCATCGCAATGAAGAATTTTCACCATCTCTACTAAGAAAACAATAATGGATCTACACATGACCCAGAGCCTCAACTCCAACCTCCAATCCTCTATCCAAGAGGAGACTCAAAGCAAATGATCATCCACCAAGAGGAAGTACAAATCAAATGAAATTGTAATCACTTGATGACCACAAAGATCATTAACTAAGAATTTTCATAACAAAGATTCTATATGATAGATAGAGATGATGGTTCAAGCTTGCCAGAAAACTAGAATTTAGAATTAAAGCTCTTGAGAAAATAATTGGAAAACTTCTCTGAAGATATATGAATTGTAGCACAAAAACTAATCCTACCAAAACTTATTTTTTTATTTTTCAAACTTTTTAAAAACTTAAACTTGAGAATGTACTGAAAAATCTTTGTTTAACACTCTCTACAATGAGTCCTATTTACAGGGAAGGAGAGACCATTAGATTTAAAGGCAGTCATTAAGAACATGTTTAAATTCAAATAAAGTAAACACTAGCTGTTTGGAAATAAAACAAATTACAAAATTCAAAAATTAACTGTTTGAGAAATCTACTACTTTGGCAACAGTGGTCGACAGCCTGGTCGACTGGTAATGGCTCTGAGAAAAGAGCCATTGCAAGTCGGCTGACCGCCCAATCGATCGGCCAGAATATGTCTGAGCTCAGTCCTGAGCTCATCTCGGTCGACCGACCCAGGCCCTTGCCAACAGGACTAGACTAGTGGTCGACAGCTCGGTCGACTGAGCCCAGAGCTGAGTGCTCTGTGCGCACTATGAACGCATGGTCGACCGGCGGAGCATTTTGCTCTGATACATTACGTACCCAGGGGACAAGATAAGGAAATAAGCAGGAAGTAATTTGGACAGAGTAATTGCACGAAGACAAGATGGATGGAAATTCAAATGATTAATACTAATTTAAAATGATTACAAGAGGAATACAATTTAAAAGATGGAATACTTACAAACAATCCTTGGTACTTGGAATGAATACAGAGGTACAATTAATTTGAAGAGGTACAGGTAGGAATTCTTGCAGAGAAGGGAAGGTTTAGGATGGCTAATTGTTGGTGATTAGGAGTTGTTTTTCTTCGTGATTTTTTCCCGATGCCTTTGATGAATGAAGGGGATCCCCTTTTATAGATCGATCCGTAGCTTCTGGAGAGTGGTGAGTCATCATCTTTACTTTGATTGAGGCGACATTGATGAGATGTGAAACGGCTTCTTGTCTTCTTTTGCATGCGTGAGGAATCTTCTTACTTTTGGTCTTGTTGATTGAATATTTTGTCTGGAGTGCTGGAGGAATCCGTTTTTGCTTTATGTCTTGTTGATTGACTGCTTTGTCTTTGAATGCTTTTGTCCGGAGTGCCTTACTTGCTTTATGGGCGGCTGTCTATTCTGCTTTTTGATGAGACCTTTTGAAGTGATTAATTTTCTTTAATTGCCTTTGGCGTATTAGGCTTGGCTTGGATGTCTTGAACTGTGAATGACGATGCCTAGCCTTGCCGTCTTGGATGCCTTGAATATCTTGTTATCCTTGCCTTGAATATGATGATTGTCCTTGCCTTGAATGAGGTTGTTTGTCCTTGGTCTTTTTTCTTGTTGGATGCTTTGAAACTTTGTTGGAGAATGGCCTTGATGAATTTTATGAAAGCATTTATTTCTTCGTCCTTCTGTCCTCTCTCTGGGATGCTTTGAATGGTAATGAATTTGATAATGTCTTGTTTATGGTTTTGGAAGGCCAGGATGCTGTAAAGTTCTGAGATGCTCTGAAACATTTGTCTTTTTCTGTTGAATTAGGAATACTCTGTTCGTCTTCGTCTTTTTACATGAGAGTCTGTTGGGATGAGGTGAGGATATTTGAACCTGCAGAGAAGTGTTAGTAATAACCCTTTTTTTTTTTTTTTTTTTTACTGCCACGGAACAGTTGGCCATCGTGGTTCATGAAGGAATTTGCCGGAGAATTGTGGGACTAGTAATTGAGGATGCCTTGGACATTAGTAGCAAAAATCCAATTAGGAGAGTGATGAAAGATATGAAATCCTTGGGAAATGTTTCCATGATATGTTGCATATGGAGCTGAGCATAAACTTGATCAATTCGTAAATTAATTGGGGAAATTTCAGGAGGCATGGGTGATGTGTTGGATCATAGTATTCGGCACCAGGTGTAGTGAGAAATTGATCGTCAGAAGAATGCCACCAACTATAGTATTCGGTAATGAAGACGATATGTTGTGCTGGCTGATATGATTCAAATTCCCAAACGGGCGGAGTTGAGTAAAATTTGAAATACAGTTTATCGGAACAAAGGTCTTTGAGTTTTAAGGAGGGCGGTGGTTAGGGTGGAAAACAGACGAATACGGTCTTTATAGGAGTCAGAGACTAGTCCATAACAAAGACCATTTTCGATGGTCCAGATTTTTTGTGAGCGAGGAGTTTCTGGAAATAAAAGGAGTCTTAGGCTGGGAATTTTTGGCTGTATCACCCGAGAGGAATGTTCAGGGAATACGTGGCAAAGTTGATTTATTCGGAGGATTAATTAGGTTTCAGCAGTGCTGGATGTTTGCTCGATTCTATCGTAGAGTTCGGAAGGGAGGTGTTCTAGCATATCATAAACTAGTCTTGTACGATCGTTTTCGAAGAAGGTCAGTCTTTGAGGAATAGTGAGGGGAGTATGCTTTGGAGGATTAAGAGGAGTTTTACCCTTGTTAGAGTATTTGCTCCGCTTTCTGTGAGAAGATGAGACAATCAGAGATTTGCCTTTGTCTGTATTCATTTTTTGGAATCTGTAGTTAAAAATTCTCGAGTTAGGAAATCAGGTAAGGAATTATTAGAACCTTTAAGATATTCAATATCAAAATCAAAATAGAAAGAATAGCTTGCCATCTAGCAAAGATTTGCTTAGATGCGATATTTGGACGTCTTTTTCAAGAATATATTTGGCAGACTGACAGTCGATTCGGAGAAGGAATTTTTTATTCAAAAGATCATCTTGGAATTTAGAAATGCATTGAACAATGGAAAGAATTTCTTTCTTGATAGTAGAATAAGATTTTTGAGGACCTAACCAGACACCTGAATGGAATCTAACTAATTGCTCATGAGGGGAATGCTGCAATTTTTGTTTTAATATGCCGCCATATCCTATGTCTGATGCATCGGTCCGACTATCATGAATGCATGAGGATGAGGAATGCATAGACATGATAGTGAATGCACTTTCTCTTTGATTTGTTTGATTAATTGAGTGTGCTTGTCAGACCATGCTGGTGGATTTTTTCTTTAACCTTTGGAATAATGGTGCACATGTTATTCTTATTTTTGGGATAAAGTCAGAGACGTAATTTAAACATCCTAAAAATCGTTGTAATTGTGTTTTATCTTTAATTTCATCAGGAAATTTATTTGCAAATTCTATTGATCTATTTATTGGTGTTATTGTTCCTCTATGAATGTTGTGTCCTAAGAATCTGACAGATGTTTGAAATAACTTCATTTTTGTTGCGGAAATTACTAATCCATTTCTTTTTACTTATGTATGAAATAAAATATTAAGATGTTTGAAATGCTGATCTATATTTTCGGAGTATATTAAAACGTCGTCAATATAGACTATAGAAAATGTTGTGTAAGGATTGAATATGTCATTCATAATTCTTTGAAATTCTGAGGGGGCATTTTTAATCCAAAAGGCATCACATTCCATTCATAATGACCGAATGGTTCTGTGAACGCCGTTTTGTATCTATCCTTTTCTGCGATTTGAATTTGCCAAAAACCTGACTTCATATCAATTTGGAGAAAAGTTTAGCATTATATAAACGTTGTAACAGATCTTTTTTATTGGGATTGGATATCTAATCCATTGTAATATTTTATTTAATGGTTTATAATTAATGACTAATCTAGGAGCTCCTCGTTCTTTTTCTGCTTGATTCATTACATAAAATCCAGCGCAGCTCCAAGGAGATTTAGAGTCTGATTAATTTTTATCAAGTAAAGTTTGTAATTCCTTTTTACATATTTCTAATAATCGTGGTTCATTTGAATAGGTCTAGCCTTAGTTGGAATGTTTTTTTCTGAGAAATCTTTTTTCATAAGGGAGATCTACAATGTGCCTTTTTCGGTTCCAAAAAGCATTAGGAATATCAGCACAGACTTCTTTAGTATATAATTTTTTAATTTTTTTAATCTTATATTGTGTGTCAATATTTTGTAATTGTCGTTCAATCTTATGATATAAAATATCATCTTGGAGGAACATGATTTTATTTTGTTTTCTTTGGATTAAATTTAGGTTATGATAAATTGAATTAGTTTGCAAAATATTTAATTCCTTATATTGTAGAGGGGTTATAAATTTGAATAAGATTTTTTGTCCCATAATTTTTGTTCCTAATCCTTGTGAATCAACCAAAATGGATAGATTTGTGTGAGGAATGGAATTCCTAATATAACATCGGTGTTTAAGTCATCGACAATTATGAATTGGTGTTTTAAAGCATATTTTGTCATGGCATATGAATGTTTTTGTAAGTTTTCCTTAAACACGTAAAGGAGAATCATTTGCTGTGGACTAATTTTTTCTTGTTGTTCATAGTATTTTGTTGGAAATATGCCATCTCTAATTACACTATGGTCAGCTCCAGAATCAACTATAGCATAAAGGTGAATTTAGAATCGTGAATTGAAATAGTTATGAATATATACCATTTTTGATAAGTAAATTTTTGAATAGTTGAGATGAAGTCGGAGGGTTTAATGGTTGAAAGTGTGATTGCATTTAATGAGAAGGGTGGTCCTTCTTCTTTGATTATAGTTTCTTTTGCCTTTTGTAGTTGAGTATGAGTAGGGCATATTTTGGTGTCATATACTAGATTTTTTGTTTCTGTGTGATTTAAATGGTTTTTAATGTTTTTAATCTCTTCTTTTAATAATTTGATTTCTGTTCGAAAGTTATGAATATTATGTAGATGGGGTTTTAAAGCTGTTTGATATGGTTCAAAAGGTTTAGAAATACTAAAGGGTTGAATCGGTTTATCCTGATTGTCTTTAGATATTTTATTTATTTCAGAATAGGGTTGTAGTTTTTTGTTTAAATTTCTCTTTTATATTTGAATTTATATCTGTTATGTTATCTGGATTTCATATTTTATTTTTCCTTTTGATTTGCACCTACTTATTTTGTGGCCTGGTTTTCCCCATTTGTAGCAAGTGGTTATTTTAGGTTTGTTTTGATAATAGTTTTCGTTTGAATAGTTTTGAGAATGGTTATGTTTTCTTGGTTTATTTATTTTTAAATTTTTATCCTTTTTTGAATTAAAGAATTATCAGAGGCTGAATCATCTGCAGAGTCTTCTGCAGATTCAGATTCTGTTGTGTTATATTCTTCAATTGTATTTATTTTTGATGTGCTTGGAATGTCTTTATCTTTATTATTAAGTTTTTCTAAGGCTTGAGTTATTTGTCCAAGCAATTGAGTGGTTGAATTTTTTCTGAAAGTTCAATTGGTATACTAGTTGGTTGAAAATGTGGTGCTGAATAGCTTTGTGGAAAGTTAGAATTCTTTTCTTTGTGTGCTCCTTTAATTTCTGTTGATAATGAATCAATTTGTTGTGCTATGGTATGTAACATCTGATTTGAATAATTATTCTGATGATATAGTTTTTTAATGTCTTCAACATTGACTGGTTCATTATTATCTTTACCTCGTTTGAAAGGTGAAGCAGTAACTTCTCCTTCATTAGTAGTAATCTTAATAGATTGTAATGGGGGTAGATAGAGGTTACAGTTTTACATCCATTAATTGCCATTTTTTATATAAACTAGTTTGAACATCTATTCGGGATTGATCATAGGGGTGTTCAATACCTTGTTTCTTTAAATAATTTTCTAGCCAGATTTCAAAATTAATATCAAGTTTATATTTGTTTCATATCAGTTATCCATTCTTTTATTATTATTTCTTTGGAAGTATTATTAAATTTTGAGAACCATGTGAAATATTTTGATTCTTTCCTAAAGTCTTCCATTAATTCAAAACTTTTATTGATGAATGGTTTAACACTGGTGATGGCATTAATTTCACTAAAGTCTCCTTTCATTTGAGATGATGTCGGAGAATAGTTTCCTTGATCCATTTCTGGAAGAGGGGATTTATGAAATACTTTAATGGGTTGTTGGAATGAATAATCTGAACATGATTTTTCTACTGGACTCAGGATATCTAAAGGAGGTTGAAGGTCTTTCTCTTAGCGAATTAAAACGTATTAATACCGTTCCATCAGCTTCTTCAATTATATCAGATATTTCTGTTTGTTCTATGTCTCTAGGAGTTTGAGGATTTTCTATCCTAAATTCTTCTGGAATTGTAATTTCGTTCCATTTTAATCTTTTAGGGACAAAGTTTTTGAATGTTCTGCTTCTATTTGAAGTAAGACAGTTTCTTCTTATATAGAAGTTGTACTGATCATTTTGAATTTAGGGTCCATATTAGTGTTCATTAGTTTGAAGTATATCTTATACATAACAGCTACTTGCTCAGTAAATTGTTCAAATTCGTCACCTTGTAAATGAACATCTAATATTAATGAATTTAAGATTAATTTATCTTTTAATGATACAGAGTAATTGGGCATACAGTTGAAATAAACTGGACCATTACATATATTTGTTTGAATCATTGACAAAATGGATGACTTGTATCTTTTTAATCTTTTGTCTCTTAAGGCTGTATACACGGGAAGGTCTACACCTGTGTGAACTAAAGGTTTAATTGCTACTTGTATTAATCCAAAATGTATGTACCTAAATCCTTTCTTAAGAAATTCTTTTAATGCTAGGGTAGATAATAGTTGAATGGTTTGAAATTTATTTTGAATATTAAATGTTTCTTCATGAATTTTAATTGCGTATGAGGTTTTAAAGTCAAATGTTCCTATACTATAAATGTTGTCTATTTTTTCATTTGGAATTTTCCATTCTAAATAATCTTCATGAATTATGTCCTCTCTACTTCTTATTATCTTCTTATTTGATCCTGAGGATGAATTGGAACCAAGAAACACTTTTCTAACAATATTAGTCATTATTAATGCGTAACTATCTGCGGGGTTGACCTTTTAGTCGACTGGAACACGGGAACACTATGCCTGGAACACCCTATCCTGCGGGCTTGCCAACGGTCTTACAAGCTTACCAACGCTTGCCAACGCCTACTAAAATTCAACATTGCCTTATAGTATGCACTAATGCTAACTAACATGCAAGAATCATGGAAACATTTCCCCAAGGATTTCATATCTTTCATCACTCTCCTAATTGGATTTTTTGCTACTAATGTCCAAGGCATCCTTAAATTACTAGTCCCACAATCTCCGGCAAATTCCTTCATGAACCACGATGGCCAACTGTTCCGTGGCAGTAAAAAAAAAAAAAAAAAGGTATTACTAACACTTCTCTGCAGGTTCAAATAAAAAAAGGGTTTATACTAACACTTCGTTCTTCTAGCTGCAATTAAGTTAACAACTTTTTAACATGTTCAGCATCCAAATCGGCTACATGATCTTCACCCGTTTTCACATCTGATGAGATTCAAAATAATGCTGAACCAACTGGAGAATGTAGAGTAGCATCATCCTTCACCCGCTGCGAAACCTCCTTGGTCTTTATACTCTCCGCCTGTTGAGAGTTAGGCTTCCACATTGAAGCTCCATCGAATGTGACATGCCTACTCAACACAAACTTCTTGTTTTATTGTCTCGCAACTTGGAGCCTTTCAAATTTCTTTTGATACTCAAAAACACAAATTCCTTTGCTCAAGGATCCAATTTACCTTCTTTCATACGAAAGTAGGCGGGCCATCCAAATATTCTCAACAAACTATAACCTTGAGCAGCTTCACCTGACTAAATTTTCAACAGAGTACCTCCTATCACAGATGATGATAACCTATTCATGAAATGGTTAGTATATATCAAAGCCTTAGCCCAAAACAACTTGTCGAATTATGTATTGGACAAAAAACACCGAACTTTCTCCAGCAAGGCACCGTTCATCTCCTTAACCAACCCAATATGTTTTCGAACTGTGGAGTGCATATCAATACTATTGTTTTGGCCAAATCGTAGGAACTGATCCCTCTTATACTCTCCAACATTATCAAATTGGAGCACTTTGATCTCCCTACCTGTCTGTTTCTCCATCAACTTCTTTCACTTTATGAAAAAAAAAATCTAGGACTACAAATTTATCTCATAAGGTATACCCAACAATGCTTAGAGAAATCATCAACAAAAGAGAAGAGACAAAGTACTGATGACCTCCAAGTGATGCCTCTTGGTCGGTCCCCAAACGTCCATGTGAATCAAATCAAGAAGACCTTCTGCGCGGTGAATAATGGTGCCAAATTACACCTTTGTCTCCTTGCCCTGAACACAATGCTTACATGACTCCAAATTGCAGGTCAATGTACCTTTCAATAATTCTTCAGTTGCCAATGCTTGCAAAAAATCCAAATCAACATCTCCCAGCTTCAAATGCCATAACCTGGAAGAATCTCCATCCAAAAGTTCTGAAGCCGTCAAATTTTCAGTAACTACACTACTCTTCAAGTCGTACAAGTTATTGCATTGAATGTCCTTCAGAATAACCAATGAGCCACTGAACATTTTGAGAATGCCTTCTCTAAGAGTCTCTCTCAGCCCCTATGCCTCCAAAGCTTCAATTGAATTCATATTCTTCTTCAACTGAGGTATATACATCACATCTTTCAACTCTTTCACCATCCCATCTGACAACTTAGTGTGAACTGTACTTATCCCTTCCACATGGCATGTGTGACCGTCACCAAATAACACCAAGCCTCCATCTAGTTTTCAAAACTAGCCAATCACTCCCTTTCGGGACAAGCATGATAAGTAGCATCCTTATTCAAAAACTACTCAGATTCCTCTAATAGCAAACAATAAAGGTGGAAGAAAGTGAAAATCAGATAAGTCAGAATCATTATCATCTGCCATTGCGACATTAGCCTCTGATTTTGACTATTTTTTCTTATTCTTGATCCTTGGATAATCAATATTCTAGTGTCCTTTCTCTTGTAGAAGCACACTGATTCTTTCTCAATTGACGATTACCATCTTTACCAATATCTGTCTTGCTCTTCTGATGATTGAAACCAATTCTCTTGCAGCCAACACCTCTGCTGATATGCTAATATAAGACTCTTTATCTTTCTTTCTCAACTCGTGATTCACAATAGTAGTTGATACCTCATCATATTGAAAATCACCTAGAGAGGGTGCATAAGTGATGTACTAATCAAATGTAAAAATTTAAAACTTTAACTAATAAGACTCAACACACAAATGATAATCAAGAAGTAAAGCTGAATTTTCGGTGAAGGACTTCAGAACTTCTCCTCAAGATTTCTCATAGAGTTGAGGTGTCTAATTGCTTTCTTGAATCAAACAAGTGCTAGCACATAAATAATATCAAGCATATATCAATGAGCAATTATAATCAAACAAGATATAAAAAAGAATGAGTTGAGATGAGTTGAGAGAGATATGAGCAAACATAAACATGGGAGATTTGTCTCGAGGTTTGAGTCGCTTACTCTACGTTCCCGCCTTCATCGCAATGAAGAATTTTCACCATCTCTACTAAGAAAACAATAATGGATCTACACATGACCCAGAGCCTCAACTCCAACCTCCAATCCTCTATCCAAGAGGAGAGCTCAAAGCAAATGATCATCCACCCAAGAGGAGGTACAAATCAAATGATATTGTAATCACTTGATGACCACAAAGATCATTAACTAAGAATTTTCATAAACAAAGATTCTATATGATAGATATAGAGATGATGGTTCAAGCTTAAGCCAGAAAACTAGAATTTAGAATTAAAGCTCTTGAGAAAATAATTGGAAAACTTCTCTGAAGATATATGAATTTGTAGCACAAAAACTAATCCCTACCAAAAACTTACTTTTTTATTTTTCAAAACTTTTTAAAAAAACTTAAACTTGAGAATGTACTTGAAAAATCTCGGTTTAACACTCTCTACAATGAGTCCTATTTACAGGGAATAGGATGAGACCATTAGATGTTAAAGACAGTCATTAAGAACATGTTTAAATTCAAATAAAGTAAACACTAGCTGTTTGGAAATAAAACAAATTACAAAAATTCAAAAATTAACTGTTTGAGAAAATCTACTACTTTGGCAACAGAGTGGTCGACAGCCTGGTCGACTGGTAATGGCTCTGAGAAAAGAGCCATTGCAGTCGGCTGACCGCCCAATCGATCGGCCAGAATAAGTGTCTGAGCTCAGTCTGAGCTCATCTCGGTCGACCGACCAGGCCCTTGCCAAACAGGACTAGACTAGTGGTCGACAGCTCGGTCGATTGAGCCCAGAGCTGAGTGCTCTGTGCGCACTATGAACGCATGGTCGACCGGCGGAGCATTTTGCTCTGCAGGGCGGTCAACCGGCCACAACCCAAAAACTCTATTTATTATTTTGTGTTTTAAAACCTTTTAAAATTCAAATAACTTGCTATAAATTACACAAAAATAAGTTCATATTAATATATTTGAGCACAAATATGTGGGATTAAAAATCAATATATATTACAAACATATGAACTTGTTTTTGAGATATCACAACTAGTTTGAAATAAAAACTTGATTTTCTAAAAATGATAAACATAAGCCGTTAAACCGAAACAAGTTAAATGAAAAGTTTTGGGTTTTGATCTTGAAAAACAATATCAAACTTTGATGTTTGTATCTATTGTTGGCCCAAATGCCCATCATTTTAATTTTAATAATGATTAACTTATATAGTTATAGTACTAATGATCTTGCATATTTAAACTTCATATTTTAATCAAGATCATGAGCAATTGTGTAGCTTCATCAATAGACTCAAAATCGAGAATTGAAGCTATGTAGTATTGATTAAAGAGACCAAGCACAATGAATATATCAGATACTCAAAAAGAAGTCAAGCTCAATATGAATTAAGTCGAGAAGAAAGAAGACCAAGCTTGTTGACGTCAATTCAAGATGAAGAAGACTTTAACTAAATATGTTTGTAAGCATTTATAAGCAAGTTTAGATTATTGTAAAAAGTAGTTTAGATTTGATTACTCAAGCTTACACATACAAATTTTATTTATATTTGTTTAATGAGTTTTATTGAAATAAATTTGTGATTTAAAGTTTGTTTTATCAAAAGATTTTTTATGAAAAGAAAATCTCAAAAACAAGTTTATATCGATTTATATGTGTATTGGTATTGTCCATACACATTAGAGTATGAATGAAGTTTTAGTAATTGTTTTTGTGTTTTATACAAGGTTGGAAAAACTTGTTTGCAAAAATTTAACTTTAAATGTTTAGTTTTGGAAATGATTTATATTTCAAAAATGAATTTAATCATCTCAAAAATAAGTTCACATTTTGAAATATGTGTTTATTTTTTATCACACATATTTGTGCTTAATTGAATTTTCAATAACTTATTTTTGAGAATTTTTAAGAGAATTTATTTGGATTTAATTTTTTTAAAAATATTAAAAATTAGTTTTTGACCCTAGGCTGATCGACCGGGCGGTCGATCGGGAATGAACAAAAGAAATTTGCTTGTGCACACGGTCGAGCGAGTGGCAAAGAGTACAAATGCTCTCTCGGGTTGGTCGACGTGCAGTCGACCTACAACCAGAGAGTAAATAAGCTCTCTCTAGGCGGTCGACCGAGCAGTTGACCGACAACCCCAATGACTATAATTTTAGCCGTTGGCGATCGACCAGCCGGTCGATCACGGTCTGGCAGACTTGCTTGTTTTGTATTAAAATGGCTATTTTCTGGTCAATGCTATCTTGTTTTGGTTTCCAACAGCTATTTTGATTAAACATTTTATTTTAATTCCTCTATATATAGAGGCTATATTAGAGTATTTTATATCAAGAGTTTCAAGAGTTTTAAGGTTTTCAAGTATTCTATTCTTCAAATCTTCAAGAATTGCTTTTGAGCCACAAAATCCTAAATATCTAGTTTTCTCACGCAAGCTTTAGCCATTTATCTCTAAATCTATTCTATAGGGATCCTTGCATGTGAGAGTATTTTATTTGTGGTTATGAGCTGATCACTAGTGTTTAAATCTATTGTATTGAGTTATTGGAGGTTGCAGCATGATCGAGCTCGTGGGCTCGGTGTTTGTGTTCTTGCGGGAATGAGTGAGGGGGCTTATAAGTATTGCGACACTGAGTGATCTTGCGGGAGAGGTTCTAGTGAAATCCTTCATTGTTGTGAAGGCGGGGATGTATAGCAAGTTGCTCGAACCTCAAAATAATTCTCCTGCATTTACGATTGCTCAACTCTCTCTCTCTCTCTCTCTCTCTCAACTCAACTCTTGTTTAATATCTTTCATTATCATAATTTCTTATCTTTATGCTTGATATTAATTTATGTGCTTGTACTCATTTAAACCAAGAAAGCAATTAAGCAGCTTAACTCTTCTTTAAGAGGAATCACGAAGAGAAGTTCAGAGCCTTTCATGGGGTATACAGCTTCAGTTTTTGATTGTGAGTTTGACATTGTTTATGTGATCTTATCTGTGTAGAATTATTATTAATAAGTTTTTAATTTCCACATTGATTAGCATTTCACCTATTCACCTTCTCTAGATGATTTTGATAAGCTTAAGCAATCAAATCTAATCAATACTTTATAAGAATCTAAACATCTTTACAAATTAGAGTCTTCTTCTTAAAATAATCTTCTTCTTCATCTTGACTCGATCGAACTTGATTCTTTCGAGCTAGACTCCTTCTTGAGTACTTGATATGATCTTTATACTTGAGCTCTTGAATCAACACTAGTTGGCCTCAAAACTTGATTTTGAGTCTCTTGTTGAAGCTAAATACTAAAACATAATTTTAAATAAATCTAAAATTAAAACAACACAAGATCATTAGTACTATAACTATATGAGTTTAATCATCATCAAAACTAGAGTGACAGACTATTGGGCCAACAATTATAGCTAAGTGATTTCTTATCATTGATCAAGGTTAGAACGAAGGTCTCATGCTACTCATCCGGAAGAGAACTCAATAGAATCAATACCTAGTCCTCGTACTTAATTACCTTTTCTATGTTAGCTAAATCTGCAAGAAGTTTCATGCAGTTGTTCGTATATGCTTACCAATGGAAATCCCTTATTCAACTGGAAACGGTAAATCCTCCTTTGGAGATGCAAGCAGTTTTAATCCTTTTTGTCAAGTATATGCTCTCTAAGATCTCTCAAATCTTCTTTGCAGAAATTTCATTTATCATATGATACTTCAGATCTTGTGCTAAACAAGATCTGATAACACATGTCGTCCGATTCGTCTTGTCCCTATCTTTTTTCTGAGATCTCCTCTGGTTTCTTTTTAAATCGAAGAGCATCTTTCAAATTTGATGTTGTTATTGCATCCATCACCTCACATCTCCATATGCTAAAGTTGTTCGTGCCATCAAACTTCACCACATTGATTCTTGACTGGTGGATGTTCATGGTCTTCACCGCAGACTGATTAACCTCGACCATTTCCTCTAGAAAACACCAATACAATGTGGAAATTCAATGAAAAAGTAGATCCAAACTAGATAAAGATCGAACATTTACTTTAAAGTGAAACCCTAGACGAGTTTTCAAATGATCTACTCTACTCATACAAAACCCAATGAACAGAATTAGCGTTGTTTTGAGATCGAAACATGACAGACCATCACCGATGATCTTTGTCAAGCAGATCACAATGCTCTTGGGATCGATACATGATGCTCTTAGGATCGACATAAGATCCCAGCTGAACCTGAGAAGCTCTGATACCACTTGTTGTGACTTCTAGAGATTCAATATGCCAATCACGAAGATCAGAGTTCCAACGTCGAGTCAATTACCAAACAATTATAGCTCGAGCACAAAAAAGAGAGAAAATAAGATTTAACGAGGTTCAACAACTTGCCTACGTCTTCGGGGTAGAAGGGAGAATATCTTATTCGATCAACAGAGTTACAAGGGTTACAAACTGATCCGAAGATCTAACTAATCAAAACTGATTCAAATAGAAAAGAGTTCTCTCAAACAACTAACCTTAGAACTCTCTTCAATCAATCTAATTCATGTTATAAAATAAGGTAACACCAACCCCATATATATAGGTAGAGAGTCCACGAACAAAACAAAACCAAAGCTCTGCAATTGGATAAAAAACAAATCAGATCAGACTCAGAATCCTCATTGTTGTCCATATTAGTCGACTACTATCTTTCATTAGTCTACTGATGAAATCATAAGTCGACTAGTATCGTCTAGTACAGCCCCACCTGTTGCAGCAGAGCTCCAAGTTCGACAAGGACAAATCCCACCATCCTACCCCACCAGGATCTGTTTGAAGAATGAACCCCCCAAGTGGACGAAAGTCGACGGGAAAATGACCCCTCACTTTCATGACTGATTGATGAAGGTGGTGCCAAGCTAGGGGTTCCCCTCGCGGATATTCAGATCTGACCAATCGGGGAATAAACAAAGACCTCTTTCCCATGGCCGGCAAAGTGTATTTCTTTGGCACCTAGTCTGCCAAGAGAGACACCGGAGACAAATCGGGAAAGATCCCAATCTATCGCACAGTGAACAGAAATGTGCTGAAGATAAGACATGGGATACATCCTCTCCATATTGGGGAGAAAGAACTTCCTATCCCCTATCTGACGGAGCCATTTATAATCTCCGTCGTGCAAAATCCTATCATCCTCGTCAATGTCATCACCAAAGAAGAAGATAGGCTTCCGTAATGGAGTGCGAGAATCCGTCTCAAACAGTCCATCAGATATAATCTCCCGGAGGTCACCATACTGGCCTTGAAAATCCTCTCCTTTCGCTCCTTCGACTTACCAGTCGTCACAGGAGCAGTTCTCTGAAGCACGAAGGTTAGATTACGATTAGCACTACCTAAGTGCCCAAAGTGGCACTTTTGGACAAAGGGTTGGAGGAGTGTCGTACTACAAAGAGAACAACACTTGGTCAGAAATCTGAAAAAAAATGGCCAAGTGTTTGAAACTCAAACGCAGGAATGAGTCAAGACGCGAAAATCACCCAAAATCTGCGTCCAGACTCAAAGAATGCGAGGCTTGCATAAAGCCCGCATTTTAAAATCCAAAACTTAGAAAAAATTTTAAGTATCGGACTCAGACGCGAGATTCATTAAAATTAGCGTCTGATCTTACAAGACGCAAGAATTGTAAGAAGTCAGCGTCTGAACTCCCCACACTTAGAAATATTCTGAGCATTGAGTCTGAAATACAAGGCTCAATGAGGCCCTGCGTTCAACAAGCAGATATGGACTCAAGTTGATAAAGAAAAGATGCAGAGGTCGTCAAACATGCGTCTTGTCTATCAACTCAAGAACCGCACCTGAAGATCGAACATGGGCATGAGCCCGCGTTGGCGATTCACATTCAAAAGGGACTTAAGAGTTGAAAGAACTCTATAAGCCCCTTTAATGGCGGAAACCAAATCAGATGGTTTTACTACCTGAAATAGGGGCCTCCTGCATAGAAGAACCACTCATTTGAACCTCTGGAGCGACAGCGCTCGAAGATGAAGAAGTGGGTTTAGTCTTGGGCACCATTTCGACCGTGAAATCACTGTTGAAGGTGGTGAAAATGGAAGAAAGCTTTGAGCTTTTTCTTAACCCTAAAAGAACTCGACGAAGAAGAAGAGTCTAATGATGACTCTTGAAAGACTGTTGTCTTTTATAGGCACAGAAATCCCCAGAGATACGCGGCACTTGGCTCGAGGCCTAATCTCCGTCTGACGCGTGGCATGCATATTAAATGCAGCGCAAAATTCGCGCGCCAAAGGAAAGATGTCCCTTCAATTCTGCCGGACATGTGGCAACGTGCCCACAACACGGAGTTGTGTTCAACGGAAAACCGCGTTCCTCCAAAAATCGCGCCTCTTCAGCAAGGCCAAAGTCGCGCCTAGTTTACAGAGCGAAAGCTGCGTCTTCATCTCAAAGGACGCGTCCCTACAAGAGTCGCGTCTTTAAAGCAACATGACATTTGGTCTACAGGACTTGCATTCAGTCCTTACTTCTGCAATTCAGTTCAACAGTACACTAGCACAAGCAGATGACTGTTCACCCCTGTTTCAAAGTACACCAATAACAAACTCAGAGCACTGGGGAGGTCTAGACTGTGTATCTAAATACTCGCTACGATCATTTCTGGCAGCTTCAAAGGGTTTCACAGTACACTCACGAAGACCATATTCCAGACAGGATCAAGCTCAGAGCATCTCAAATGATTGTCAGTCCAATCATGAGAAGTATGAACTCAACCAAAGTTCAAAGTATTTCGAAATCCGTCCCAATCAACCGCGGAATATCGAAAACTTTGGAGGGAGTTCTGTAGGCTGTCTAAAAATCACTAAAAGACAAGTCATCAAAAAGCAGAGTCCAAACTCCAGACGCAGGGCTAATCATAGGCATCACTGCAGCATCAAGACGCGAGGGTCGAAACCCGCGTCTCAGCATCACTGCAGCATCAAGGCGCGAGGGTCAAAACCCGCGTCTCAGCATCACTGCAGCATCAAGGCGCGAGGGTCGAACCCGCGTCTCAGCATCACTGCAGCATCAAGGCGCGAGGGTCGAAACCCGCGTCTCTGCATCACTACAGCACCAAGGCGCGAGGGCCGAAACCCACGTCTCAGTTATAACTGCCCTCGTTATTGGGTCAATTACTGCCCACATAATGAGGAAGTTAACCCCCATTATGGAGCGTTTTTAGGGGGCACGTTCACCCCTGAAACCTCTATAAATAGCCCCATTTGCTATGGAGAAGGGGTCGGTTGATCAGGTAATTCTTGGAGAAGAATTTCACTTGTGAGCTGTAGAAGCACCAAGACTTCCACCGAAAGGAAAGAGAGAGTTCAACTCTTCAAACAGCTTGCTGCGTACAAGTTAATCTTTGCCTACAATCTCTTTGAGATTCCTGGTCGACAGGAGCTGTGTTACTCCGTCTGCTATCCAAAGAGAGGATTCTCAAGAGGTCCTGACGTTCACCTGGTCAACGAAAAATAAGATTCACTTTTCACCGCCACATCAAGAACCCAACACTAAACAAAGGGGATATTTAAGTCTAAACATCTTCCCTCCCTTGTAGTCGGAGTATTAATCCGTTATAATCTTTCATCTTGATTTAAGGAAATTTTACAAGGAACTTTCTCCCGCCAAACATTCTTATAATGCGACAACGGTCGCAGCATGAATAAATTATGAAAAAATATTTTATTTATTAGCATTGCGATCACGGTCGCAGTAAATGAATCTGATTAAAGATCGCACTACGATCATGGTCGCAGTGCCCAATCGAGAACTGCAACGTTGTTATATACATAGCGATATATGTTTTAAATTTTGTTAATATCATTAATTTAACGAAATTTAAACATGATCGTCACGGCGTTTTTCTACCGTAAGAAACTAAAATAATAATAGTCTTGCAGTCTTCAAAGAAAAAAATAATTGCATCTCAAAATATATTAATTTTTAACCAGTTTTTGAAAACTTAACAGTCACCTGAAAAGTATACACTTTTGAAAAAGACCGATAATAATTTACGCCATGTTTACGTCATTTGAGAGCATAAACTTTTTGAAATTCCTGAATGAATTATATATTAAGGGTGTCCATTAAAGGATAACAAACAGACTAAATTACAATTCTGAAATTTGTCTTTGTCAAAATCTGAAAAATATTAAAATGTCTTCTCCACTATCTTTCCCTGAAAGAAGCCATTCATCTAATGATGATTGACAATATAGTTCTGATACGTTCCTTCGCTACATGTCAGAGGATGAGCTTGATACAGATGACCCATTTTGAGAGTTCATGAATAAAACGAAATACCGCTGTGAAGAGGAAGAAAGTGAAGAGGAGAGTGACGGTAATAAGGAGGAAGAGGAGGAAAGTGATACAGAAGACGAATACCGTCATAATATGGATGACGAAGACGATTATGATGGTGATGACGAGGATGATTAGATTAGCCCTCTTAAATATGTAGTTTTTTAAGGCATCTTATGCCTTTTTTTTATAATGTTAATTATATAAATAAATATTTTTTCTAACTTTACTTTTACTGGTCGCACTTTTTTACTGTTTTAATTCTTATGTTTGTTGGAACATGGAACATGAAATATGTCGAAATCTTTTTACTTTTTTTAAATCTGATTGTGATCAATATAGCCTGTATTGGCCCAACAATACGACAATGTGATCCAATTCTAAAAACTAAACAATCACCTAAAAAGTATACACTGCGACTAATGTCGCAGTCACATAAAAAGTATACACTACGACTAATGTCGCAGTCACAAAAAAGCAATGTAAATGGCTAATTTAAGAGCAAAATCGTAATTGTGACCATAGTCGCAGTGTGAATTATAAAGGTCTAAATTTCACAAATACAATTTAATTATGACTATATCTCAACATATTAAACTGGTAACATCATTTAAAACCTTAATGTAATAATTCATACACAACAAGAGAATCAAACAATTTAAAAATATAATGAAGTATGAACTGCGACTCTGTTCGCAGTTATGAAACTATACGCATTTTGTTAAACTGATGATTGCGACCAAAGTCGCAGTCAGAAAGAAATAATAAAGGTTTTATTAACTCAAGAAATGTGCATACAGGGACAACAGTTTATGTTCAATGAACTATAGTATTCTGTACGAATACGCCAGCATTGTTAACATATTAAAACGGTAACTTAATTAAAAACCTTAATATAATAATTCATATAAAACAAGAGAATCAAACAATCCAAAATATAGTAAAATATGAACTGTGACGCTGGTCGCAGTTCTGAAAACTACATGCATTTGTAAAACTGATGATTGCGACCAAAGTCGCAGTCAAAAGAAATAATAAAGATTCTATTAACTCAAGAAAAATGCATGCAGCGACGACATTCTATGTAAAATTTATTATATCCTACGAATATACACCAATATTGTCGCAGTTGATTTTAAAATAATATTTTCACTATATACAAATATTATTATAAAGTACAACATGTTACATTGGATCAATAGATGGGAAACACTTGAAAAGGCAATAACAACACCTGTACTGCGACCCAGGTCGCAGTACAATGAAATGTCTTTTTCATTAGCAATGCGATCATGGTCACAGTTGATACTCTTTGATGTATAAATAAAAACTTTATTCCCACCAGGTAGCCGCAACATTAAACTACTTTCTCCGCAAGTAAAAAAGAAACGTAAATGTTTGAAATATCAAACTTAAAATTAAATTTTATAACATGTTTAATTTCATACAATAATGGACAACCGGTCATGTAATGACCCAATTGTTGAAAGTTTCCACACTTTCGATGCTTGACTTCCTTTTGTGATATAGAATCTTCAAACCATATTTTAACCTAGATGCACCTTTAGGCCTCCCCTTGATTGGTACAGGGCCAGTTGGATCGCGTATAGTCAATTCTTCACCATCTCGTAAAACCACAACTGATCCACTGGAATCAATATTTGTTTCAGACTGTGATGATTGGTCATTTACTATCTTGAATTTGCATTCATTACTGATTTCTACAGCAAATCTTTCTAATACAGTATCCAACTTTGAAACATGGATATCCGAATCAGACACCATTTCAGGAATTGCATTAAATTTGGATCATAGTGTCCACAGTCTAGCCGTCCCTCCGTGCCTTGATTGGAAAAGGTCTAATGCCATTTTTAATTGTAATATTCTTATAATGGGCATCCAACCTCCATCTCTGTAGTAAATAGGATTCTGATATATGTGTAACGTGATTGCGCCACAAAATGCACAGAATATATCTGTAAAGGATACCCTCTGTTTCAAATAATGTGCAACTACAAGACATGTTAAGTTCACCAGAATTATCATAACTGACCTTTTCTTAAGTGTCTTTAATTCTGAAAATTCATCAACCAAATATTTTGCTCCAGGTCCATCATGCTCTAACTCTTCTGAAAAGAGTCACTACAACTGTCCATTCCTTTTGGAACAACTGAAAAATCTTCGTGGTATACAATTTTGAAACTTGTATCTCATATGAATTCGATATACAATTTGGCACAGAATTCAAACCCCAGAAGTCTTGTTGAATTTCAGAATTATGACGGGCAACGACAACTTTATTGTATTGGTGGACAAACTCAACTAGTTTTGTATTTGCATTCACAAAACCATCGAAGAAGGAATTAATACTCTCAGACTTTTGACTGGTTGTCATTCTAGCACAGAAATATCTTTTAGATAAGCATTAACCCAGTGTCCACGCAATCTGTACATTTTCAACAACCGTCTTCTTCTTCTATATGATTTTTTCTTTCATCAATCTCCATCATTCCTCGCATATGCTTATATCACGGAGGTGTACCACAAATGAAAATCAGAGACAAAATCTTCCCCATACTTGTTCAGTGGGATTTGTCGCTCGGCAATATGTTTTCGTACATGCCAAAAACAGTACCGGTGCCGAGTATTTGAAAAAACAATCTTGATGGTATCACCTATCTGGGTATCATGATCAGTAATAATCACATTTGGTGCAACTCCTGCATGCATTTGAGCCATTTATTGAATAGCCAAATAAATGTATCCCTCTACTCATCCGCAAGCAATGCACAATCAAACAAAATTGACTGCCGATGATGATTCACTACAGTGGATGGAGCAAATGGTAGGTTTAAGTGATTAGTCCTGTATGTGGTGTAAAAAATAATCACATCACAAAAACTCAGATACGAGGAAAATGCTCTTCCATTAGTCCAAAAAAATGCTTCTAAGTGTGCCCGCATTATCAACTTCACTTGCAAAGAAAATTCTGGATTGGACTCAGGCTTTTCTTGAAAATATTTGATGATCGAAATAAACTCATGTACAATGTTATTTCTACGGTGTCGAATAAAATCAATAACTTGTTGGGGGCTTACTTTTTCACAACCTTCTCTATGATTCATTGCATTAACAACACGAGAAATATTTGAAGAACGAATTTTTGCATCAACCAAATTGGTCATAATGCTTCTGCTAATCTTTGATCGATGTGTCTGGTGAGAGTAAAAGTGATGAACCTTATCTGGGCTTGATAAATCATGTGAATGAGAATCAACAAACTTGGTGACAACCCAAAATCTTCGGTCTAATAATAAACGAAGACACACATGCATCTCAGCAGGACACACAACTCCAGTGTCGATTCGACGGTTGACTGTAAGCCCATCTTATCTTCTGTCACACAACTTCTTCACACCCTCTTTGTTACAACAAAATTTTCTGTAAATTACTTCATGAGGAGGCCTACGTGACTTATTTATTCCTTTTCTTCTCACGCCAAAATCTCTGTTCCTTACATAAGCATTGTGAAGTTATATGCTTCATCGTTTGTGGAAAATTGTTGTTCTAAAAGAATAACTAAGCTTCCAAATATTTCTCCATTTAAATTCAGATCCTACAAAATAATTATTGAACTAATATAAAAATAATTGAAAATCACACGTCTTGACTATAATAAATAAAAATGCGACTAAGGTTGCAGATGTAAAGATAGCTGTGACTATTGAATAATGACGGCGAACGTAGTTGCATCTTTCAGGATGTCCAGTTTTTTGCAAAGAATGTGATATTTTGTAATACTGCGACCTCAGTCGCAGCTTTTCCAATTTAGCGTATACGAGAAAAAATAGATATTTGAAAATAAAAAGATATAATTGAAAATAAAATGTCTGAACTATATTAAATAAAACTGTGACTAAGGTCACAGTTGTAGAGATAGTTGTAACTATTGAAAAAATTTGTTTTAATATATACTGTGACCTTAGTCGTAGTTCTTACAATTTGGTGTATATGAGAAAAATAGGTATTTTTCAAATTAAATAACTGCGGCTGAAAAACGTAATCTAGGTCGCAGTTCCATTTATATTACCAAAGATTTTTTACATAAAAGAAGTTGCGGGAAAAATTAAAAAAAAGGATAAAATGTGAAAACCTCTTGATCAGCATCCAAAGATCTCAACCCTTCAAGATTTTCAATATTCTCTGACGAAGTTGAATACGATGATATATGGTTCAAATTTAGATCGGGAGACTCAGATCGGGGACGACGGCGACCTGAATTGGCAGGAGATGTGTTCTAGTCGGCGGTCGACACTAAAATAAAAAAGGAGATTTAGGTCTGCAAAGTAAAAAAAAAGAAAAAAACTGACGCGGAGAGCTGCTTCTTTTAGAAAAGATTTCTGGCAGTAAAACTCAAACCTAGATCTGATAACGCGCGAAAAAGAAATAGGAAAAAATAATAATAAACAATAGCGTGACAACTACCTTTTACAACAAGGCATTTAGTAATTTCGCTTGTTCAAATAGGCGGGCCGCAACTTATTGGTGTGACTAATAATGTGCAACGTCATCATAAGCTAAGAGGAACTCTTAGCTGTCGGCTGATATACATATTTCTGTATACACACACACACATATGTATGTATGTATGTATGTATGTATCTATATATGTGTGTGTGTGTCTACACACACACACACACACACACAACACATATATATATATATATATATATATATATATATATATATATATATAATATATATATATATATATATTTTTGAAACACAAATCTCTTTGCAGCACTTTGTTTGCTTCTTTTTGATACATTTGTCATCAAATGTATATAATTTGAAAGAAAAGTCAAACTGATATGGATTTTTCACTTCTTTCCCTCTCAAAATAAAATAGGAGGAAGAAGAAAGGATTTGGTTCATATTTGCAAAACATGTAGATATCTTCACCCAGAGAGAGCACATATTGAAACTCTTATTAATAAAAAAAAATATTTCTTTATCAATAAGGGTCTCAATTCACCGTTTTGTCTATTGGTCATCATAAAATATGCGTATAAGACGTAGTTTTATGTTGTTGTCCTCTTTTGTTTCCCCTAAGAAATTAGAGCCCGACGATTTAATTTCAAAATAACTATATAGTATTTTTCATACTTGTAAAAATTTCAAGTTGCAATTGATTAACCTTCTATAAGTGATTGAAATATTTAATCTGTTTCTACTAATTTAGCAAATTTTCTTTTCATTGCGAATCCGTAACTCTTTCTTGAATTTTGTCCATCTGTCTGTCCCTCAAAAGAAAGCCACAGAGAGAACTGAGCGGCTCTCTTTCCCTCCCTCCTCCCCTCCTTACTGCTCTCTCCTCTCCCCTCTTCCTCTCCCATCTTTTCACTCCTGCTTCCTTCTATCTTCTTTGCCGCTCGATTCCACCGCAATCAATAATCTAGTTATTTTCAGGCGTACGTGAGGGAAAAAATTCACACATTGGGACTCCTTCGAATAACAATCCCACAGCAAATCTCGACCGTCCATCTCTGCCGCTCTTTTCCAAACGACACCTCATCACAATCCCAGCAACTCTCTTAACTCATTTTTCTCCGCAGAGCGAGCGAGCGAGAGGAAGCAAAGAGATGGGCTGGGATCAAGGCCATGCTCTTCATCAGTGGGATCTCGTGGGAGACGACCGACCACAAGCTCAGGGATGTCTCTGCCCAGTGCGGCCGAGTCCTTCAGGCCACCGTCGTGCTCGATGAGCTCACCGCCAAGCTGACCCTTCGATGTCGATCGTTGGAGAACGGTAAGCATGCCCAATTTCGTTGTTGTCCGATTTTCTTTGACGGGTCGGTGTCTGTTTTCTCCTGGGAATTTCATCGAACATCAAGCGTTCACTTTGTTACTACTTACGATAGTTAGGTTTCTGGGGCAACTTCTTGATTTCTAATTTCCGGGTCTTTTAAATTTCTACTCTGTCCTGCTGAATTCAACATCTATTAAAAGTTTGCGGTATGAATTATGAGTTCATCTAGCAATCCTTTAAATTACAGAACTAAAGGATAAATTGGTATCATTTGGGGGCAATAACAATTAATACGTTCAAAAAGTTTAAAAGCACTCGAACGTGAGTGGAAAAGTTGGATATGACCATAAAGAGTTTGTATAACGTTGTCCGTATGCGATACTTTTTTCATCAAAGAGTGAACGAGGGTATAAGTTTTCCCTCTAAACTAATTTTTAGGAACAACCATGCAGTGCGTATGATATAGGCAAGATAAGAGTTGATAGTATGTGATGCCAGATGTACGGAGCTATCGAGTACAAGCATTTTTAATAACAGAGACTCATCTTGTCAGAGATAATATTAATAAACAGAAAGAAAGGAAAAAACGAAAAGAATTGCTAAGTGGATGACATGAATAACTTGCTATTGGTGGTTTTGCTAAGTGGATGACATGAATAACTGAATGTTAAGCAACAAGCATGCAGATTCAGTTATGCCTCTTTTGTAAGTAAAGCATGTTGCTCATTTATACTAACTTTCATGCAATAATTAACTTAAAATAATTTGCATATTAGCACGTTGTTATATGTAATTTTGTATTATGTCTATTCTTGTCACGTGTTCTTTAGCCTACTTATGTTAAAAGAGATGAAAATTTTGAGAAAAAGTTCATAAACAGTTATCTACACTTTTTGTTAAATCTTCATCTTCTAACATAAGTGAGCATAAAATAAGTAGTTCCTAGAGGGATTTCATTTCAGCCACATAAGTCAAACCGTAATTAGGAAAAAAAAACTCACTCGCATAATTTTATTCGCTTCAGCCATCTCTTTTTTTAAAGTAAGTATGTGCGCCTACGTGTCAAGCGTTGAAGCGCTCATTGCGGTGAAAGAGAAAAATGCCCCTAAGCAATCACTTCAAAAAACAGGCCGCTTCGAAAATGCCCTATTTCTGATGATTGCGACTATGATCACAATCCTCACAAAATGATCACAGTATAGAGAACTACAACTATGATCGTAGTCCTCACAAAAATGCCTTATTTTCGAGGATTGTGACCATGACCGCAGTCCTCATAAAATGCACTATTTATGAGGACTGCGACCATGATCACAGTCCTTACAAAAATATCATGTTTCTGAGTTTTCATAGGATTACGACCATGATCGCAGTCATCTTTATTAGAACTGGGATCATGATGATAATATTCACAAAAATGTTCTATATTTGAGTCTTTATGATGGCTGCGACACCATGATCACAATCCTCACGAAATGCTTTATTTTTGAGTCAACGATCATGAGTCGCAATTCTCATATCAACATTCCCATCATCAGTCAGTCCTCTGCATCGGGGTCAAGGTTGAGGGGAGAGCAACGTTGGGAGTGATGGGGGAGAGTAAAAGAGAAAAGAAAAATATATAAAGAAGTTGTGGTTGAGAGGAATCAGTTTATGCTGACGTGAATGAGACTGTAACAAACAAAATTATGAAGCTGAATTTTTTTCCTAATTATGAAGTGAAGTAGGTGGCTGTAGTAAAATTTTCCTAGTTTCTAATAGCGAAGTTAACATCTTTCTAAAATATTATGGCCAAATTTGGAGTTCGAGCTGCATGGCTAACTCTGAAATTTTCTGCTCCTCAATTATGGTTTCCTCAAACGTGTAGAATGTCCGGAAGAAAGTTTCTGAATGAGGGAAATGGGAAAAGGCGAGCTTCCATCTAAATTATATATATATATTTTAATTTATGTTTTCTTTGTTACCATTTCCATTGTTGTTTAACGAATGCTGTGATCAGAATAAAATGTTGAAATGAACTGTAAGAGTTGGTCTGAAACCTATTGGGCTGAGTTTTAAACCTTGATGTATTCATATGTATGTGTTTATTTATATATGTAGGTATCTACATAGTACATGTAGTATGTTTGTATATGTATGCATGCTCATATAGGGGTGCAATTGGGCTGGGTCGGGTCGGGTTGGGCTTCAACCTATGACCTAGCCCAAACGTATAATATGATGCCTGAACCCGAACCCAACCTGATGTAAATATCTACACTCGGGTTCCAATCGGGGTTGGGTTGATACTAACACAATCAATTGAAAAACCTCTTACATGTAAATGTAACAATAATACTAAAAATGAGATCTTTTTATTAAGCGAAATAGATTAGCGTTTTTATATATAACTATATATATATTTATGTGTAGAATGTATAAATAAATCAATATTTTAGTATTTATACTCTTATGTTATATACATGATATAAAGTTAAGAAGTCATTTGGGTTTGGGCTGGGTTGGGTTGGCCGAAGGGGATCAACCTGGACCCAATCCGAACTTTTCGGGTTGGGGTTTCCCAAACCCATGCCCAAACCAACCCGGCCAAAGGCGGGCCCATCCAATTCAAATTCGGCTTGGTCGCAGGTTGAGTTCGGGTTAACCCAACCCACTTCACCCCTATTCTCATATCATCATATGTATGTGGGTATATGGTTTTGCATATGCATATGTATGTATGTAAACCCATACGTATGTACGTGTTCACATGCATGTACGTATGTACTTGTATATTTCTATGGTACAGTAAGAGGATTAAGCTACGAATAGACATGTTATTAGAGTATGAAATTTTTTATTTATATTTGCTTCCCAGTCATGCTTTCAAAAAAGAATTATTTTGTCTGATTGCATTGCGCAACTATGATATGTTTTTGTGATCTATGTTTCATTTTGTCTTGGTCCATACACCTCTTACTATTTTTACGAAGTGATATGAGTATTTTCGTCACAAAATTGGTAGGATGTTTACTCTTCTGCTACCATCTCCAAATGTTTTTTTATTGCAACAGTTCAATGTAATGGCATTAGTTAATCATATTTTGTTTCCCATCTTTTGTGGCAATATGTTTCAGTTAACAGTCATCATGTAGATGTTCTTCTTATATGTTCTATTTCATTTTTGTACAACAACAACAACTAAGCCATTTGTCCAAAGTATCTGGGGTAGGCTACATGAGCCAAAAGAGAATTACGCCGGATCGGGCACATGGATCAGCGTTCTCCACTCATTCCTATCGAGCAATATGCCTTGACTAAGACCTTTAGCCTCTATATCTTGTCGTATTACCTCTATCCATGTTTTCTTTAGTTTCCCTTGCACTCTTTTAACTTACCTTAAATTAATACGCTCTACTCGCCGGACTGGCGCATCTGTAGGTCTATGTCGCACATGACGAAACCATCGTAGGTGATTTTCTCTCATCTTCTCTTCTATAGAGGCTACACATATCTTAGTACAAATATTCTCATTTCTCACCTTATCTCTCCGCGTGTTATTACACATCTAACGAGGTATGCGCATCTCTGCTACACTCATCTTCTGAGCATGATATCTTTTTATAGCCCAACATTCTATGCCATATAACAAAGCTGACCTAATAGCAATCTGATAAAACTTTTCCTTCGGCCATAACAGAATGTTACGATCACATAAAACTCTTGTTGCGCTCCTCTATTTTAACCAGCCGGCTTGGATCCTATGGTTGACATCACTATTGATCTCCCTATCCTTTTGGATAATAGAACCCAAGTACTTAAAATGACTGTTCATTGGTATTTCTTGTCCACCTAGTCTCACAATACTATAATCTCAGATTTCCTATTTACTGAATTTATACTCCATATACTCTGTTTTGGCCCTACTTAATCTAAAACCTCGAGATTTTAGAGTTTGCCTTTATAACTCTAATTGACATTTACCCTAGCTCTCGTTTCATCGATTAGGATAACATTATCAGTAAATAGCATACACTACGATATCTCATACTGAATAGCTCTAGTAAGTTCATTCATCACTATGACAAATAAGATTAGACTCAATGCAGATCCTTGATGCAATCCAATGTGATAGAAAAATCACTTGTTATGTCATTCTGACATTTGCCACTACTCCATCGTACATATCCTTGATTGTGTTAATATATTTGATGGGGACTCCCTTTTTCATCAATGTTCACCATAATACCTCTCTTGACACCTTATCATAAGCTTTTTCTAAATCAATAAAGACCATATGCAAATTTCTGCCTTAACCTGTGTTCAATTACCCTTTCCCAAAGCTTCATGGTGTGACACATGAGTTTTATTCCACGATAGTTTGAACAACTCTGGATATCACCCTTGTTCTTATAGAGAGGTACTAAGGTACTCTTCCTCCACTCATTTGACATCTCTTTAGTTATCCAGATCTTGTTAAAGAGGTTTGTTAGTCATCTCACGCCCACCTCTCCTAAGCATCTCCATACATCAATAGGAATTCCATCTGGACTAACAACTTTTTTTGACTTCATCATCTTCAAGGCCTCTTTAGCTTCAGATTCGCTAATTTTGCGCATATAATTATAGTTCATATCTTGGCACTGAATGGTAAGGTCATCCAAGTCTTGAGTAGAACTACCATTGAACATTTGTCAAAATATTCTCTCCATCTTTCTTCGATTTCTTCATCTCGAACTAAAACCTTCTGGTCCTCATCTTTGACACACCTCACAGTACATAAGTCTCTAGTCTTTCTCTCCCTTATTCGAAAATTTTATATATATCCTTTTCAACCTCTTTGGTGTCCAACTTCTCATACACAGCTTTCTTAGCTTTCTTCTTGGCTAGCTTATTCCTCTCAAAACTCACCCCATCAAAATTTTTCTTCAAATCTCTATAAGAGTTGTTTGATCTTATGGCAGCTTTTACCTCTTCATTCCACCATGATGTGTCCTTACATAGTGGAGCACCACCCCGTGACTCACCAAGTACATCTTTAACTACTCTTCTATTTGATTTTTGTAAAAGAATAAAAAATTTCATGTATCCGTTCATTAATTTCACATATGATTTTTATTTTAATCACAGAATACATTTCTTTTGAGTCAGAGAACCAGTTTGAAATTTTCAAAGGAGACATTATTTGATAATTTCTAGAAATGTAAAGCACTAATTTTTTATGCTTTAAGAAGTAATATGTAGAATAGAATGTTTGGATAACCTTCTCTATGAGTTAAAGTAAGACAATTATCTGCTTAGAGTAGCTTTGTATGAGATAGACCTATAGTTGTAATTTGCTTTCTGTGGAAATATAGATATATTAGTGCCAGTAGTAGCTTCTATAACAGGAAGATATAACTGCCTTTGGTAACTATTATTGAATTGAGGTGGGCATGTTGGCTGTCTTCAGTTAGTATTTAGACTTATGCTTCCTTTAATAGCTTCTTCAGAATCATTGTTCCTCTATATGACTAGAGATGTAGAGATGATTAGAGCCTTCTTGCAAGTTGAAAATAACTTCTTTTAGGAATTTTGGCAATATAATAGTAGTACTGATCCATGGCAATGGCATAACCATTTCTCTCGTCCTATATTTCCCTTCTACAGGGGATGCTGTTCTTTGTCACACTGACTTCTCATCTCCACTTCTTAAGAAACTTATTGTTAAATGGTTGAGGCTTGCAATTTCCAGAGGAATTTATTTACTGATTTTGGTGGCAACTGTGAGCCAGGACGCTCGAAGAATTTGTTGTTGATTTGATTACATTGGAATCTGCAATTAGCATTTGACATGAGTGGTATGCTTCCCACTTCCTATGTTGATTTTTTTCTCCATTAGTTGAGTTTGCTCTGGGACGCTTAAGTCTCTAGTCAGTAATTAGTTGACATGTGATGATGTGAATTTAAAAAGGCTTGCAATTGAATGCCTGAAATATTGGATTTCAATCCATGCTTTGTTCTTATGGGGTCATCTAACTCATAAGACCTGCCATTGTGTCTTGGTAATATCACATGATACTGTTTCTAGATGCTCTTTGTTTCATTTGAGTCAATACAGACCATTCATGCACATTTTTTTACATTGTTTTTAGTATGTTTTTGTTTCCCTAATGATTGAATGTATGCTTCTGAAAAATGCATCTGGACATGTGTTGCTAATTGCTATGAATTTTCACGAAGAAAGATTACTTGAGAGAAATAGAATGAATTTCACAATAAACTGAATCACCTAAAAATATAATTCACTGCAGAACATTCTTATAGTTTGTCTGTCTTGCATTAGTCTTGTAAATAAACTGTACAAGAGACTTATATGCCACATTATAGATCTAGCTTTATGACTACTTGATAAACATGATTAAAGTGACGCATAATATAGTCTACAGACAAAGTTAAGACACACTAATAACATGTGGGACTCTCTCTGTGCGGTTGAATGTACATTAGTATACCCGTTCCCTGTGCTGAACACCAATAATGATTGAAACTTTGGAGAGTGAGTTCAAGGTGGGTAGATGTACTTGCCCTCATTTAACTATCTATCTATTGGTTGATCAATCCATCGATCCATTCATCCATTTATGTTTGAAACCTTTGTGTCAGTCGATATCGACTCATGGTTTATCATATCAGGGTATCATTTTTGCTTAAAAAAGTGTAAAAGTTTTATTAAAAATTATTAAATATTGCTAACATAATTAGCAACATTTTGAGATGGTCTTTGGATTCATTACTGGAGTTTCGATAATGTATCAATGAAATATCATATAACAGGGTGTCTGTAAACTATGTCTAATATGACATCAATAGCATTAAAAAAAAAAATTACTAAATTAGCATGTATTTATTAATTTAAACATTTTGAAATGTAATTAGTTCCACCAATTAAGAAATGAATTGACTAGAATACATGCGTAAATGGGGTTCTTAATGGATTTCTTAAAATTAAATGGATACACACATGATTGAAAATTTCTAAGAAATAAAACATTTAATTAGAAATGCTATAATGTTTTTTGTTTGCATTTTTTATGAAGTTTAGTTTAAGTTCCGGTGAAATCCTATATTTGCAACAACTAATGTTGCATTAATTTTCAAAATGATATGAATGTAGCTATGTTTGAATGTAGCAACCATGAAATTCTAAACTGATCCTCATGTTTTAAGTTTCTACACTATTTCTTAGTTTATGGTCTTTAAATTTAATGATATTCCAATTTGATTTTCTAGTTAATATTTGTGATAAATATGAATTCTAAATTTAAAATGTTTAGGTCTTTAAGATTATTTCTAGATGTTTTGTTCCTTTAAATTTTTGTTTACGTATTTCTGCACTAGTTTTCAAAACTTTTACTAGATCTTTAATTTTTGCTATTATTCTAGCTGTTAAGTTGAGTTTCTTATGCCATAGCTTTTTGTTGGTTTTATTGATGTTTTCTGAAATTCCCTTTAATAACTTAATCTTATTCTGTGTCATGGTTGTATTCTATTGTTATTTGTATAAACTACTCAAATTCATTTTCTTTTTTTATATGGGTTTTTGGATATTGGTCACTAACAAAGATCATATTTTGATATTAGTTCCTCACATATTAATAATTTGTTATTAGTCCCTCACGATGTGGTGTCCACTCATTAGTAGTCCCTTGGGTAGTTTTGACATCCAAATTCTATATCTAACTTAAGTTAGACATTAACAGAGATATCAAATGATGTTCCAAGTCTAAATCTTCTCATCAAAATCACACCTACCGAGCAACTTACTTTTAATCTTTACGGACTTAGTTTGGGTCAGATTTATAGGGAGGAAAAATTGTCATGCCTTTTGGGTTTAGGGAACTACCTATTGAAGAAGATGAGGGGGGAAGGGGGAGGATGATGGTGAGATAACGTAACATTCTCTAACAATTTGATGGTTGATAACTAGAGGACTATAATGAGTGGGCTCTACATCGTAAGGGACTAATATCAAAATATTGATTCGTTAAGGACGAATATCAAAATATCATATTTGTTAGAGACCAATATCTAAAAGCCCTATATATATATATATATATATATATATATATATATATATATATATATATATATATATATATATATATATATATATATATATACGTAACATTCTCTAACAATTTGATGGTTGATAACTAGAGGGACTATAATGAGTGGGCTCTACATCGTAAGGGACTAACATCAAAATGTTGATTCGTTAAGGACGAATATCAAAATATCATATTTGTTAGAGACCAATATCATATATATATATATATATATATATATATATATAATATATATATCATGGAGCATCTCTAATGATGATCCGCGCCATTCATTATAATCTATATTTCCTAAAATGATTGTGCATAAAAAATTGTGTACTTTTGATACTTTTTACCCATGCATCAAATTGTCACAAAATAAACGGTTTTTCAACAATAGAACAAATGTGATGGGACATCTAGTAGGATTTGTTTCATTTAGTTGTTGGATTATCTTATCTTAGTGTAGTTTGTTTTAGTTGGTTATTATTGTTGGTTGGTTTTATCCCATATCGGTTGTAGTGGGAGTTAATCTTTTTTTCTGTAGGCCTATATAAGACTAAGACTATTATTGTCTTCTACAGTTAATGATTGATTATGAAAATTACCTTTTGAGCATTTTGAGCAGCCTGTGTGCTTCGGGTGAGATGCCCAAGGGAGAGATTTCCAAACACTATCTTGGGAGATAAACCATAAGTTGAAATTTCCTAGGTTCGGTCCCCATCATTTTGATATCAGAGCTAAAATCCTATTTTTTTCCTCTCCTTTCACAAAACCTTAGCTTTCACAAAATACTTTGCCCTTCCATAAAAATTCCCTAGCTCCACAGAAACCCTAGATTTAGTTCAAATCTGAGATCTAGATCTAAAAAAAAATTACTGTTCGTGAACAGTAACTGCGCGGTCTCCGTCCAGAGAGCCCGTTTCTCGACCGTTCGGAGTACGTTTTGTGTTCTGTTCGAAGCATTGGATTCGTGATTGAGCCCCAGAGCCACTGAAGAGAATCGTAGCACTTGAGCAGCAAACCAACCCTCCACAAGCCCGTATTTGGTGCCAGTACTGTCCTTGCAGCGGAAGATCAGCGTTTCAGACCCCGTTTCCAGTCCGATTTGAGCCCAGTTCGAGCCTTTGAAAATTCTTGATTAATTTCTGAGCTTATGCATTGAATTTTCTTATGAGATTTTATTTTTGTGGTCGATACATTCATACTAATGGTGATCCAAGGAAGTTGAACGAAAATGTATGCAACTGTCTCGACTTTTTGGGGTTTTTATGACCATTACGGTTATGAAGACTGAGAGAGCAATTTAGAAACTTTCTTCAATTATTTTTCCCTGACATCTGAGCAAAAGTGCCTCTATGCTCGAATGAAGTTGGTGGAGAGCATATTATTGGCAGAGAAACAATCATAGGTTATGCTGATTTGGTTTCTCTTGCAAGACTTTCTTCGCGCTCGTTATGCTCCACCCATTTATTCATCTGAGTCAGGCTATAGAAAGCCCTGTTGAGCAGAGCCTGAGAGCCGGTCAATCACATATCTCTGCACTAAGCTTCAGGTGGTCCTAGAAAACTTATAGCAAGCCATGCTACAAAGAGGGACACAGATCCAGAGCCTTCAGCCTTGTCGAGCCTGACATTTTTGAGGAGCCTGGGTCAGAAGTTGTTGCTGAGTTAGAACACAAGCCAGAAACCAGATAATGCAGCTAATATAGGGCAGGGTTAGAAGTTGTTGCTGAGTTGGAGTACGAGACAGAATCAGATAATGCAGCTAAGCTAGAGCCAGAGTCAGAGCCAGTAGTTGTTGATGAGCCCGAACAGAGCCAGAGATAAAAGAATCTCTTGTAAAGAATGCAGCAGATCTCTTAGCGGAACTTGCCATAACGACATCCACGCCAGCTATGAGGGTTCCAGTGTCTTTGAGATCGTCTGACTTGTACGATTCTTTGCAAATCTTCCTGCAGGAGACAGAGTCACAAGAGGTCAAACTATTCATGGTGCGAAGTATAGTTGATTCAATTCTCATTCTAAAGGATGCACCTTTTTCTCAGTGTTCTAAATATCCCCGATATGACCCCGATATTGCGCCGATATTGCGTTTACGGCATCTAGCCACAATGATTGCACATCCAAACCGATATAGCGTTTTTCGTCCAAAATCGCCGATAAATAGACATGGACCCTATATATCGGCCGCAATTTCGGCGATTTTGGACGTGATATAGCGTTTTACACCCAAGTTCTAGGTTAGGTATTTGGGTAATTCGAGTGATGTGCCAATGTGATATTTTTGAAGATTCTACACTTGGATAGTGATTATGGATTCATAGGCTTAATGCAAGTTATCGAGTTAAGTATATCTTAACATATAAGTATGATGTTTTATGTAGATTTATATAATTTATGTATATATTATCTTATTGAGATGTGATTTAAGACAAGAAGATATGTATATTACAGTCCGATTTTGACATCCGATTTTTGAAAATATTCCCGATATATTCCCATCTCCGATAAAATTTTTCGGCCAATGTAGCCTCTATGGCCGCCATTTAGAACACTGCTTTTTCTGTTACTTGCACATTGCTTAAGTTGTCATCCTTTATAGCAGATCTGTCACAGAAGCCAGTCCCACCCCATCGCCTTTGCTCAGTCTTGATGCACATCTGTTGGGTCCACGGCCACCACCATGGCCTGATTGAGAGCTGAGATCTGCACTCGAGAGGGTCAAGTTTTCCTAACCCCGGGGGAATGATGGGGACATCTAGTAGGATTTGTTTGATTTAGTTGTTGGCTTATCTTATCTTATTGTACTTTGTTTTAGTTGGTTATTATTGTTGGTTGGTTTTATCCCACATCGGTTGTGGTGGGAGTTATCTTTTTTCCTATAGGCCTATATAAAGTTAAGACTATCATTGTTTTATGCAGTTAATGATTGATTATGAAAATTGCCGTTTGAGCATTTGAGTAGCATGTGTACTTCAGGTGAGATGCCCAAGGGAGAGATTCCCAAACACTATCTTGGGAGATACACCATAGGTTGAGATTTCCTAGTGTTCATCCCCCATCAAAATGACACTGTTTGATCGATGAGTAAAAGGATCCAAACTGCATGATTTTCTATATTTAAGTATTTTAAAACATGTAAATCATGATAAATGAAGTAGATCATTCATAGAAATGGTACATGGTGGATTTTAGGTCGCCTCCTCAGATTACAATCTAAGAAGACCTACTAGGAGCACTTGACCCATATATAAAATGTTTTTGTGCAATTTATATGGTTGGTTACTAATTTTTCATATTTTATATATTTCTTTTTAAATTACACACATAATACATGCTAAGTATGTCTTTATTGGGCCTAAATTGCACAAAATATATTTTTATCTATTTGCTTTACGTATAAGACTTAAGTACTTTAAGTGGGCTTTAAATTGCAAAGATGGAAAGTGTTTTATTCAATAAACATCCATGCTCTTGTAATGAGTTTGTACGTAGATAATCCCGACAAATCTGACCCACGAGCCAAGTTTAACTATAGCCTTTGTTTTATTTTTTTGGAGAAAATACTATAGCCTTTGTTAGTCAATGTAACTTACTGCTGGTCAGGTGATGAGGACATCACGCAGTTCTTTATCTTGTCATGCCTTAGCCTATTCAGGGGATTTAGTATTTTGTTTCAGCCTTATTAGAGTAGCTGTTTTAGCTTTATTTGTGTTCCTTTGTGGGCGTTTAGTACCACATCGGTTATTTCTCAGTACTCCTCTTTTGTAAAGCCTATATAAGGCCCCCTAGACTATTGTATTGGGAATTAATGAATGAATGATTAAAACTTTTCCTCAAATTATTTGTTAAATTCTTGAGTTCTGCTGCTCTCTAGTTTAGGGTGAGAAGCCCGTGTAAGGGGTGGAAACCCAAATTTATCTTGTTCGCAATTTAAATTTTGGTTGTGATTTGAAGGTGATTGCGATCCAGGTTGTTTTACATCATTTTGGTATCAGAGCACCGGTTTTCAATCCCCTTCAAATATTGTCTTTTTCTAAAATTTTCTCACAATCTCCCAAACCCTAGATCTACATCAACTCCAGATTTAGATCCATTCCAAAAAAAAAGAAAAAAAAATTCACTGTTCAAAAAAAAAAATACAGTGATAATTTCTCATCAAATTCCTTGAAAAAAAATACAATCTCTCCCTGTTCATCAAGCAACCACCGCCTTCGACACCATCCACGACCCGCCACCACCGCAATCAGAGCGTCGCCACCACCGCAGTCATCTGCAACGAGCCCACCGACAACATCTCCAAGCCCAAAATCCCTGCACACCCAGTTCATCTCCAGCGACACCATCAACCTTTCCAGAGCGTCGCCTTCGCCGTCGCTGCACTGTTCACCACCCGTCGAAGCCTGACAGCGCCCGAAGACATCGCCGTCGAAGTTGAGTTCCCCACCGCCTTCGCCTTCAAGTCCAAGGTTGTCTCTCCTCCATCGGCTCCATTAAGCATCGCCACGGGCTCTTCTCTGACATCCTTCACCAACTTCGACGAGATCTGCCATCACCATCGACGCCCTCCGCCGTCGCCAAGATCACCTCCTCCGCCGCCTCAATTTCAGATCCGCCGCCTCGTTATCATCAGCCGACTACAGCTCCGGCCGGAGGAGAGAACCAGGCTTCGTCGGAACTCTGCGGTCGCCGGATCTCCAGTGTTCTGCCCCGTCGCAACAGGTTCAGACTGTCGCCGGCGCTGATCGGGGCAGATCTGATCGGGGCCAGTACCTTCGTCGGAGATTTTCGCCTGTTCCCATCCACCGCCCTCACCCGCCCTCACATCTGCCTTTCGGTGCCGCCAGCGCCCCATCGGAGCTCTCTGAAGGCTTCGCGGAACATTCTTCAACTTCCCATCATCCTCGAGCCCCCTCTGGTCATTCGCCATCATCGTCGGACCCGCAACGACGCCTCAGAAGCCTCCCGAGAGTCCTCGCCGATCGATTCCGCTGGAGCTTCGCCGGATCTTCCCCACTGAGCTTCGATCAAGGTTTCCCACACCTCCCTCCGCCGTCGCATCACCGGCAGAGACAATTCGGCCACGATCGGAGCAGTTCACCGCCTTCTGCATCTCCGACGTCTCGTCGTGCTTGCTGGAGAGCTTCGCCGGCCATCTCCGCCGACTAAGATCGCCACCTGCGTCGCCGTCCCCTGCCGAGCTTTGCCGTCAATGCCCTGCCCTAGCTGCGAGATCGAAAGAGGGGGGTGGGCACGCTGCGAACGGGTGGCTTAAAACAAAACCCGATTTGGGTTTAAGAAGTGGGAGTAAGACGGGTCGGATCCAAACCACCAGACCGCACCCGAATCCGCTCATTTAAACCAGACAGGTCGGAATCAGGCCGGGTTTGGTTCAAAGTGAATCAAAACCAACCCAGGCCCGAGTCAGTTGAGCGAGTCAACTCGGCCGAGTTGACTGACTGAGTCAGCACAGTCCATAATCGCAGCATCACTTCAAACGGCCGTTCAGAGCTCGTTTCAAGTCCAAATCGAGCCATTTTCGAGGCAGTGAATTCGTGACAACCAGTACTACGCTCCTACAGCAATCACAATCTGGTTCAAGCTCTGATCGTCTTCCAGATTCAACTCAGTAGATCAACGCACCACAGTTCACAGCTTGTATCTGCCCTGATTCTGACCCGATTTGCGCCATTCTTGAGGCATCCAGCTTTCACTTCTTATCACCGCTGTCCAAGAATCTTGTGGGCGATCTCAACTCTTGAGTGTGAGTATTTCTCTGGGGAATCTTCGAAAATTTTGCGTTTGGGCGTGAACGACTCCACCTCAGGTGATATCACAACTTGACCTAGTTCATTAACTGTTGATTACTTGCAACTACTATACGGATTGCTATAATTTGTTGGTAGAAATGCTATTTGCTTCGATCTAGTGGTTGCATCTATTCATCATTTTAGGAATGCATTTTTATTTACATTTAAACCTTAAACTTTAGGGTATTTTTTTGTTTAGTGCATACATTTAGTTTAATTGACTTTAGGGCTCTTCACTGCATCTGCTTGCCTGTTTGAGTCAACATGACTAATCAGCATTATAGGGACTCCCACTTAGACCAGCTACACAATCTCCATCAGGGTCATATGTCCGTTCATGAGTACATTACCATATTTAAGGACTTAACCCATCGTATTGAAGTGAGAGAGCACCCTTCTGAGACTCTAACTAGGTTTATTTGGGGTTTACGGCCTAAAATAAAACGTGCTATGATTACTGGCCCCTATGACTTAGACACTGTTGAAGATGCCTTTGATGTGGCATTAAGATTGGACTTGACTTTCAAAACGCTGGTCAATGCCAAGGTCAAATGTTCTAAATGTAAGGGCTATGGACATTATAATTATCAATGCCCCTCGGAGAGTCAACATGTTAGAACTGTGCCCACTGATGAAGTTGACGATTCGAAGGCTGTTAAGGATGACCAAGTTTCTTCTGAAACTGTTAATATAATTGAAGACATAGCAGTTGATTCTGTCACACAAATTATTGGTGAAATTCACATGTCTTCTGATAGTGCCAATGATGACGTGGACGAGATAGTTGAACCTAATATACCCACTGTGCCTAATCAGCCATTCGAGTCTCCTTGTGTTGAACCTAATTTTATGGTCATTCCTATCAATTCATCTTTTAGGGAGTCACCTGAATTTCTTGCCAAGGTCCAGCAACTGGTTTCTAATACTTCTTTCTCGGGTTGTTTAGAGTTTGTGTCCGAGTCCCGTATACCTCCATCGTTAGATGTGTGTCCTTCTAGGCATATTATATCTCTCATTCTCCCATCATTAGGAGTTATGCTTAGAATACCTACTGCATTGCATCTGTCTGTTGCACATATTGATGATATCACTAGACCGATATCAAATTGCAATGATACTCATAAATTTGCTGCATACCCATATAATATTTTGCAGGAATTTGCAGTTGACTAGTAGGTGTAACTGAAAAAGTCACATTTTTTTGAAAAAAAGAACTATCAAGCAATCTGACTCTATTTCCCCCACTCAAAACCCTTAACTCCAACACTCAATTAGGTTCGGTGTAAGAGAACCCTGATGTGACCGGGCCTCTCTCCCCCTCTACACCAGTGTATACCTCCTTTTACCTTACATCAGTTGCCAAAGAAAACCTTAGGGTTTGTTTGTTTCTAACAGGAAGAAGGCAACTGGCTCAGATGATGAAGGAGAACAGGGAAAAGCACTAAATTTTTTGACAGCATCAGCCGCCCCCGCCCCCCACCCCCCCCCCCCCCCCCCACACACACACACACACACACACACACACACACTTGTTCGGATGTCACACACTTGCCCAACGATGATCTCTTTTTCCTTGCGTAAGCCTTAGTTGCCATCACCTTCACACTTTCCCCTCTAATCACCCAAACACTTTCCCCTTGATGCAAGTTGAAAGTCTATCAGCTTTGCCACTTCCTCACTTCCTGCTTTGACTACCCACTTAACATGGAAGAAGAGTCTTGTCTTACATCAAATGTGTGACAACCACCCATTTAAGGGAGTATATTAGTTGTACATTGCTACTTTCGATTTTCAACTGTCATACCTCTTCTACTGACATTGCACTAAAATTCTTGGTGCTATTCTATTGACCATCTCTGTCGATCTGCAATATAATGAACTTGAATAGGCATCATGAGTAAACTTGCGCCTAAGCATGATGTGGGCCTTATTGGAAACTTTGATAACCATAGGTAGTTGTGTTAGGAATCCTATGTTACTATTGCATTATCTTCCTTATTATTTAACTCTTTGCAATTATTATATGGAGTTGTAGCAACAAGTGTAATATGAACCTGATCCACACGCCCAGTTTGAAAGTTGGCTTTGTCCATCTTTCTGATTCATTCCTCCATTAAGTGGTCTTGTGAGAAAGCGAGTGAAAGGAAAACTATATTAGACATGTTGTAGCTTAATGATTGTTGACACTATCACTATTTATTTTACATGAATAAACAGATCTTTTGCTTGTTTTGTTTTTTGTTTTGTTTTGTTTTGTTTTGTTTTGTATTTTTCTTTTTTGGGTTTTTTTTTTTTTTGGGTGGTGGGTGGGGGGGAGGGGGGGGGGGTTGAGATAAATTAACTTGTAACACTTCTAAGCAAAAACATTTATCTTTGGCTTATGAATCAAACTGTACTTGCAGTTATTACCCATCATTGATAATGCCACCTTGAAATGTAGATGCTGTTAAAGACACTGATACATATGTTTCATTTGTTCAGGATTATAAATGGCAAAACAAAGTTTCTTTTGGGCAAATGACTGAAGAAAATAAAGTTGAAAAATCTATTATATTTTTAAGAGACATGACCTGCAATGATAACAAAGCAGTAGAAAGGCTGTGAAAAAGGAATCAAAGACAAAAACAAAAAGGAGGACAAAACAAAGTAAGGCTTTCAAGCAAGCATTTTAATGTAAAACAATTGATATTTTCCTTCTCCATCTATCTATCTATACATATTAAGCTGCGGTGACAACCATCAAATTTTGTCTTCACCTCCTTTTTGGCAACTGAAAAGCCTTTTTTAAGAAATGATTGGCCAAATCATCGTTCCTGTGGCACAACACCCTCAGTACTGTATTAGGATTTGCTCTGTTCCATCTCCCCGTTGTTGGCGGCATTGGTAGCACCCTCCTTGGTGAGTCAATCCCTGCTCCTATCCCTCCATTTGGCTTGACTCAAATGCCGCAATGCTAATCTCCTCTATCAATCTCTCTGTGGGCAATCCCATCAATGCTATGATGTCCTCAACCACCGTCGCCTCTTTGTCCACCACTTCCTCTGCCACCAATCCCTCCCCACTTGTGCAAAATGTTCTCTTCAAACTCCGGAAGTCCTCCAACACCGTGTCATAATCCGACCTAACAAATGCTCTTTCGGTTCCCCAGCCACAGAACCATCAAGAACGCCTCGAATGATGCTTTCATCACTTCTTTCACTGCTCCAGGTTGAGCCCTGTCTGTTAGTACAGAGACAAGCATCGTTAAGTTCTGCTTCAGTATACGCAAAGCAGGGTGAATTCTGAGCTTTCTATTTCGGCTATGTATAAGTCATCATAGAATGAGTGATTGGAGTCGAGGAAGATTAGACGGTAGGCAGCAACTTCAGAGACATGGAGGATTGCGGACTGAATAGTGGAGCGGTGAAATCAAAGTGGCATGAAGGGGCAAGACGGCGGTTGGTGTTAGATGCACGAAGAGGAGGGGAGGGGCGGGTGGTAGATGCACGAAGAGAAGGTGAAGGGCCTCGAATAGAAGGGGAGGGGTGGATGGAGGCCCATGGGGGTTGCGAGAGAAGAACGAGAGTGATTTGTCAAGTGAGTGTACGTGGGAGTGGAGGTAGTAGAGTGTGTTGAGACGGATGTACAGGCGTTGTGTGCCACGGCTCGTTGATGGTCGAGGGTGGTGTCCATCAATAGAGCCATTGCGAACTGTCGGTGAATGCTACTGGATTTGATGGCTTTGCTTTCTTCCAGAGCTTCGCAAACCGAGAGTCTTGGTTGCATCTGGTGAGTGGGGGAGTGGTGGCATGTAGCTTTGTTTTGCTCCTGCGAAAGGAAGTTAAAGAAAACTGATTGTTATAAGCTTGGAGTTTACATGTAAAAGTGTCTTATGTCGTTATGCAGAGGAATTACCACATGATGCAACAAAGGATGTGTACTCATGAAAGATGGATTCAAACCCGTCGGCAAGGTTTTGGACCATGTCCTCCCTTGCACTTACTGGAATTTCGAAGAATTCATCGACGGCTACTTTGGCTAGCTTCATGAGATCGAAAGCTGATTGTGCGTAAGGTTCAGTTTTTGACCTTGGAATCCAGCTCTGTTTTAAGGTTTACACAAGTAATGGAGTGAATAAAAGTAACTCAGAAGTCAGCAGTCTAATTAGCTCTAGGAAATCTGTTAACATCTTTGATAGTCAAGCTTTTCTGCTAGTGATAGGTATCGCCAATAAAATTGAAATAAGGGACGGGATAAATAACAAAGAGGAAGGTCATTCTGAGTAAACTTCTGATCAACTATGGAGAGCAGAGAAATATACACATTGCATAAAGGACTATAATGAAATATGAGCAGCTAAGAAATGTTTTATTTCTCAGAACACGAGGTAAATTTGTCAGAAAAGTCATTATAAGTTTGTGTGGCTTGGCTCAACTGTCAAGAACTAATAAGATCTTGAGATGACTTATGAATTTGATCAGCCTGAGGTTGGTGAATTATTTCATATTAAATATTTGCGGTCAAATATGAACAAAGTCCTGTGCTGATTTGTATAATTTCACTTGCAGAAAATTTATACTGAACTCACCTCAGTCTCCTTTGCTCTGCTCACGCATCCTTTCCCATCCTTAACCTCTCCTCAATCCAACCCTTGAGAAGCCCTGTAATTATTGAATCTACTTCATAGGGCCGCATCTCCCTGACAATGCCCTTCCCACTATCATCACAGTCCACTGAGTCCTCCATAACCATCTGAATTAATATTTTCTCCAATTTGCTGGCAGTTTGCAGGACTTGAACCACCTCATTACTTAGGGCATTGACCTTAGCCAAGTAATGCTTCAACACTATCCCAAAGCAATTGTGGGAGGGTGCGAAGGCAATGGCTGCTGGGACTGGGTGCCATTGCTTGAGAACTGGGCTGAAGGTTTCCTTCTCAGCTAAGGCTAATGCCTCGGTGTCTTGGGCGAGCTGGATAAGGACATGTGCTGGGTCCTCATCAACTTCCACTATCATGCTGTCAACCCGTCCATGCCCCGTCTCGAATATCTGCACCAACACCATCAAATCAGACTATGTTAGCCACATTTTTGATAAGTAAAGCTTTTACGGAGGACGAAGTAATTCCCCGAACCATAGATTGCTAGCTAGATATTGCACATGCAATTAATTTCCTCACCTTAATGTAATGTCTTCGTAGATCATGCTGTTTTGACAAATCATTATGTGTGCTTGATTACTATTGAAAATTTGGATTTTCAATGAAATCCAATTTGGTGTTAACGGGAGGGATAGCAATTTTAATTGGGTCCAACGGGAAGTGTGGTTTTTCTTTGAGTGTCGGTTGAAGAAAGGGGGTGAGTTTGATGACTCTCAGTCATGGTAGGTTGAATTAACTAGTATTGGTTTGAGTTGGGATTGTTAGGATTTGAATGTAACCGGTCCACTTAAAACAACACCACCGAGTTCTATAATTGATTTTGTTTAACATCTTCTCTGTTTTCACATTTATCAAAAACAGTGCATCAGAGTAGTTTTGTAAGCGCTAGAACCCCATTTTATGCTACTTCCACAAAACTGCTACTCAATGGCAATGAGAACTTCCTGAACTAAGTTGGTTCTCAAGTTGCACTAGAGGATCTTGCCACTGATCAGAAGGAAATGGCACGATTATAGCGAACAATTTGGATCCATTACATGATGCACTTTCTTGTTCATTTGCACACATTATGAATTTTTGTGATTCATCTTGAGCTGGACACGAAATTGGCAGAAACTCTGCCCACCACCTTCAACACAGCCTTTTCTATAGCCATAGTTTTGTGAGTGTAAGACTGATACAAGTAGAGCTAAAGCTAGAAATGTTACCTTAGTGAATGTATTCCTCATTGAAGACCTGATATAGCCATCCATTCTGCTGATCAGTGTTCCGCTGTCCCTTTCCATCAACCCCACTCCGCTCCCCACCATGCTGGAAACATCCTCATTAATTATCTTCGTTGTAGAGAGTGCGAGAGACAGAATATTCTCCATGTTCTCTACTGTTCCCTTATCAAAGCTTTCATGATAATCCAATAACTTCTCTCAGCCCACCCCTGCATTGAGGCCAATACAGCGGAGACTACCTTCATATAGCAGGACTCACGGTCCAGCCTCTTCGCATCATTAGCCACCTCAACCAGCATTGCTAAGGTTGCACGTATCAGGTCAGGTTCGACCTGACCGGTTACGATGTACTGATGGAAGAGCACCCAAGTGAAGCATACATTGTGGATCATTCTATTGATGCCTAGGGTAGGCCACGTTCCTTCATTAGCTCAATTAACTCGTCGACCTCGTCTAGTACCACGGTCTCTTCTCTGAGATCAAAGATGGATTGAAGGAGAGCGAGGTAGAGGTGAATATTGAGAGGGAAACCATCTGCCCAATGGCATACTTCACTGGTAGTGCCGTTTGGGCTGCGCCACGCTAGGGCGATGACAGAGCTGCAGAGGTTTCGCATTGCTTCGGAGTTCTTGCTCGTGTCTATGGGCTTCATCTCACTGAATCTTATGACCTCCTTGAGCTGGAGGGCAGCAGAGTTGAGCTTTTCCGGGACTACTGCTGGGTGGAGGAGTAGGCCGGCTTCCATTATTTGAGCTGTCGCCTTTGCCATTGGTGGTATTCGTGTGCATCATAAAACTCTGATGATTTTAGTTGGCGGAGGAGCTCCAAAGGGAGGATGATTGTGTCTGCTTTTCGTCCCACCTGTTTGTAGAAATCAATGAAAACCATTAGCTCAAAGAAATTTTTTGATTGCCTGCCGTATGCATTTTTTGGTTGGAAATTTGATTCTAATTATGGAAAATAGTTTCACAAAACTGACTGAAACATTTATTGTCGCTATATGTTCAGATATAGAATCTCATCTCTTTAAAACATTTACACTGACCAACGATTTATTGGTTTGCATGTATCAGATATGAGGTAGATGAGTTGGAAGCACCTGACCAACAAGAGTCCTCATGAGAGTCTTCCTGAGCCGATTATCGCTCAGCTCTGTCACGCGCATCTGCTGCGCATGATCTCTGAGGACGTCATTGGCCGCTTCACCCTCCCTGGCGAAGCCACCCCCCTCCCGGGCGAAGCCCATACCACTGTTTGACGTTGCCCCAGTCTGATTCATCAGCCTCATCATTGATGACCTCCGTGACTTCAACCCCAATGCCTTCTTAATCCTGCTGTTCACCACCATCATGGTCCCCCTGCTTTTGCCCCAGGAGATCCTGGTCCTTCCCTCCTCCCATTGTCGCCCTCTCCCATGGATGAAAAAGGATAGGTCATTGCATTCCGGCTGCCAAATCCGGGGAGGAGCGGCACGACATGAAGAAGACCTCGTAGGCGGTCTCGCGGAGGTCTGAGCGCCGCAAGTAGTCGATCCGGCCAAAGGGCCATTCGAACTCTGCCTCGGATCCGGGGTCCGAGTCTGACCGGGAGGCCGGCGAGATGGAGTTCGGGTGGCCATTGAAGGGGGCGGAGGGGACTGTTGGTGGCTCTCAGGTCAGGTCAGGTCGATGCCGTTAACAAAACATGTAAAGGGAGAGGGGAGAGATTGTGGGATCCACTCTTTTTGTTGTATTAGATTCAAAGGTTTCCTATAATAGCTATGCATTCGGAGGTGAGGAGTGCGAAGTGGAGGGAGAGAATTTGACAATTTTTGCCTGTAATTTTGGAGTTGATGAAGGGTGGAAATTGAGGGGGACAACAGAGAAAGGGATAATGAAGTTGCATAATGTTTTTGTTTGTGGTGTGTATGAGGTCATGGGCTGGATTTTTTCTGTCTCTCTCTCTCTCCATAGTTTTTCTGTTTTGAGCAAAGTAGTTGTTTTCAAGTATTTGTTGTCACCTCTTGTAGGGACTCAGACAGCAACTGTTCTACGTGCTTTCGCTAAGCTTGGGCACATATAGAAGTATTGTAATCTAATTATGATATTGGTTTGTAATAAACTTGACGTGAATAGTTGTTGGTTAATTGAATGCTTGAAAATTTTGATATGTTACTGCCTTGCAAATGTGATTGTTAGCCAAAATTTTTATATTATTCATCCTTTTTTCATAAATTACTTGTGATTGAAGGGTGAGTTTCTTAGCAAATCCTTGATGTTATCATGTTACCTTTGTTGGACTGGTTACTTCATAAATGAAATGATTACTATTTATATATAAACTTGTATGCAAAGGGGAATATAATGAGCAGAACTCATTTAAATATATAAAGAGTTTGGTTGCATTCTCATTAGCAGTGCGCCATGCTCCTCTTGTGTACAGTTTTAGTTCGTGCTGGGGCAAATCTTTGCACATATGATGCTCTGTTATATTTTCTCCATCCATTTAGGCTTACAATCGAGTTATCACCGTATCACGATTGCTTTTACTAATTTTAATATACATGTTGAGATTCTCCCTCTTATTAATGGAAGCAATTATTATCCATCTCTCCCCAAATAAATATTGTACTCATCCAATCAATCATTCTCATTTTTGCATACGTAATTGTTATGCACATCAATTTAATTAGTGAATATGAAGTTATGTTGAGGGCAGCGCAGATATCGGTCAGATGAAAGGAAAGAACCCATCAAAATGCATAATATAAAATCAAACTCATATTTGATGAAAACACAATCTTAGAATGCTGAAGAATAATACAATCCAGGCAAGTTTTTTTTTTTTTTCCCCAACTTATTGTGTTCCCAGTACAGACACTACAACACACAGGGTGATAAGAATACAATGACATACCCCTCAAAAAAAAAAAGAAAAAGAAAAAGAAAAAAAGATACAATGACAGTCCAACAAAACAAAAAGAAAAATTCTGCTACATCGCGACAACTAAAATAAACAACACCACCTTCAATATTTATCACAAACAAACTATGACATTTCCACCTCAGTAGTTAACAAAATGAATAGCACACAAAGGATCTCCAAACAACAAGAGAACACACCATTGAAGTCATCCATCAGGGGCAAGCTTCAGCTGCTCCCTTGTTCAAAGCCCCTCTCACCTCAAAGGGAGTAGAATAGAATGCCAGTTCACCTCTTATCCTGCAACACAGTCCATAAAAAAACAATAAAAGTTTTCTAAATTTATATCACAGGTTATTTCCCACTAGTACTACTCAACTCATTACCTCTCTACACTTGCTTGTAGTGTTTGGAATCCCTTTGTGTGCTCCAGTAACTCCCACAGTGCCCAAGATGGGGATTTCATCAGGGTTCCTGCTGGGAGACCTCCTGGGTGATGAAGTCACTGATGACTGCTTGAGATCTTCAACAGTTAAAGCACCTAAAATAGGCTGGTCCTCTCGGCTCATCGATGAGTTTGACCACTGCGAATTGCTCCTCTGAGGCCCTTCATGTTTGGGAGAACTCTCTGATGAAACCAACCAAGTCGAGAGGCTGGCATCCACAGAAATCTCTTGTTTGGTGCCATGATTCGGAGTTGATTTCGAATCAATAGTCTTGTTGTGTGACTTATTGGATTTATAGGTAGGCTTAGGACTGAACCCGGTCACCTTAGTTTCTAGCGCAGTTCCGCTGTTTTCTTTGTCAGGATACTTCATCTTCGATTCTAGCTCAGCATTGATGTTCTCCTTGTCAGGATTTTCCAAGGGCAGAGCCCGCACTTTGAGTTCCTTCCACTGCGACAGATTCTTGACTGGATTAAGCACTGAATTCACATACTGGCTCCGGTCCCGTGCACTTCCCACCTTTGCTGACACTAACAGGCGCTGGACTATCAACTCTTGGCAATTCTGCTGCTGCTTCTCCTTCTCCTTATCAATTGGAAGAGAGAAGAAAGAGTCGTAGGACTCTTCTTCAGTCCCCACAACGTCAACTTCATCTTCTTCATCATCAAAGTCACTATCCCCGTACTCTTCTCCTCCACCACCATCATCATCAACATCTTCATCATCGCTGCTCTCACAATTCTGGTACCTGTAGTTTGAGCCTGGCTTGCCTTGCCTTCGCTTTCTTGCGGCTTTCCTTCTTCCCTTACTTCTTCTTTGGCCTTCTCGACCTCCAACAGTCCTTGACATCTTCATGAACTGCAACATCTTCGTACTTTTTGACATTGAGATCAAAAGTAACCTTCTCCTGCAGCTACTAAAACTCACATGCTCTTGGTTCTCTCTACAAATTAAAGAAGGAATACATCAACAATGGGTTTCTAATTGGCATATCAACAAACACTTTGCAGGCAATTATAATATACTTCAGCTCAGGAACCGAGACATCGGCTGCTTCCTTCAAGATGGGTTTCTGCGGAGATGGGCTTGCTTCCAAAGGCTGGTAATTTTGATTTACCTAAAAATATCATGAAAATCGCATCTCACAATGATAAATTTTAACAGACATTGGAAGCAAAAACAAAAAAAATAATTTGAAGGAGCTACTGTGATTTTGATTTGGGCTCACTCGATTGTTGGTGGGGAGTGGTTTTCTGGCTCGTCTCCTCTGCTTGCGATCCTTGGCTCCCCCAAAACAGGCAGGAAGCAGCCCATTTGGGAGAGGGGGGTGATGAGGATGAGTTGTCTCTCTCTCTCTCTCTCTCTCTCTCTCTAGGGTTTTTAGTGCAGTTCAATTGGGAGAGGGGTTGGTTCTTTTAGAGAGAGAGGAAAAAAGTTGTTTTTTTTTCTTCTTTTTTTTTTGGGAAGAAAACGGTCAGGAAGTTTGAATGAATATGACCGTTGAGGGGAGGAGCCTCTGTTTAATTATTAAAATAGAGGGATGGTGGTTTGTGATGGGCCCCAGCTAGCTGTTGGTGTCTTTTCCTCATGTGGCAAGTGGCGACGTGGCATTTTTTTATTGGGTCAAAAAAAATACATTTCCTGTCATCAAATGAGCGAGAGTACATTTTAATGACCAAAAAATAATTAAAGTCAATTATTATTTTTACTGTTTAGAGTGAGTCGTTATCAGAATTATTGTTAGAATTAGAAAAGAGGATTAGTTAGAGAGTAGTGGTTTTAAAGTAATATGTGATCTTAATGTACTAATGAAATTAAGAGAATTATATATAAATTAACTCTAAAAAATACATTTTTTTTTTTATGGTTCAAGCTGTTTGACCGGTTTTCAAACAAGAATAGTGTGGCCCTACAAATCCGATGGAAGTTGTGTGTTCAAAAGGGACTACAAAAATTATTAACAGAAAAGAAAAGGAAAGAAGGCTGAAATGAGCAGTGCAAAGAAAAAAAAAGGCCCGCATAGGGTTTTCTTTTGGCGGCTAAAATTCAAAAAAATACCATGAATTTTTAGTGTTTTCAAAGAAAATACCACAAAATTTTAAAATGCAATACAATATCACAAACTATGTTACTTTCAAAAAATACCAGAGGTCTGTTAACCGTGGTCATGAAAAGACCAGTTACCCCCAGTGGACCCACGCACTTAATTTTCCAAGTAGCACAAGACATCAATTGAAAAATATAATTGGGTGCTTTACAAAACATTGTCAAAACTCTCTTTTCCATTTTTTTTTTCACCCCAAAAAAATTAGCCTATTTGCTCTCGTCTTTCCCCTCTCTTCTTGTTGTCGACCCGATCGAAGTTCGCAACCTGAAATTGAGACAGCAGCGATGCAATCGCATGCAACGATCAGTGATGAATAATCGAGATGTCTTTGAAGAATTATTAACACCAGTGTTGAATAATTTTTGTAAGAGCTACAAGGATTTATTTTTTTGGGGTAGATTTGTTGTTTTGTTCTCATGTTCTCTGTGAGAATAAGATTAAGATTGAATCATTATGCATTCATTTGAGAAACAGAAAATGAGATCAGATGGGATGAACCATTTTTTTTTCCCTCACGTTGAGGAATACAGATTGGTGATGTTCTATCTTGTTCTCTAAACTACATGTCAATTTGCAAAGCTGTGATTTCTGTTTGATGCGTGTTTGATCTTGAAGATGACTCCATCTCTGGACTTTTGCGCTTTTGCTTCTCACCATTGGGGCCGTTTGTTTCGCGTAAAACTCCGTAATTCGTAAATGACTTACTACCCAGTTACAACTACGGCGTTTGTTTGGACCGTAATTCGTAAAAGACTTACGTAACTCAACTAACACTCACTTGCAACCCAGTTACCACTCACTTACAGCCCAGTTACAGTTAATTTTGTGGTCATACAAATTTGTAATTATTTTTTATATTAATATTAAAATTTTTAATATTTAACTTTTTTAATATTTATTTGCAGTATTAAAGCTTTTAAAATCACCAAATAGTTAATTTTGTGGTCAACTTTTTCACTTACGACTTATATATTACGACAACCAAACACCGTAAAGTACAATACACTTTTCTACTTTACAATTTTATATTACCAACCAAACACCGTAAAAATTACATACATGTAACTCATTTACAATTGTAAGAGACTTACCAATTACAATTACGAATTACGGCCAGTTACGACAACCGAACAGACCCATTGTCGGATCTCGTCGCGAGAGCTTCTCGACGCCACGGACCTCGTCACGAGAGCTTCTCGACGCCACACACTTCGTCCCCGAAGAAGACGAGGCAGATCTTTATGAAAGATGTTGATGCTGGAAAACTTAGAAAACAAAAGGACAAAAACCCTAATTTAATTTTATTGGATCTCAGCCGGAGGAGATATAAGAAAGAAATGGAGAGGTGGAGGCAGGCGAAGGGTATTTTGGGAATTAAAGAGTAATGTGATTACTATGTTTAAGATATCTTAATGAGGGGTTGACGGATAATGCATAGCTTGTAGCGTTTCTTGCATTTTTGAAAGTTCATGATATTTTCAAGAAAAACTGAAACTTCCATGATATATTTATGAATTTTGGCCTCCACTAATGAGGCGCGAGGCTCTATCGTCTCTCTCGTTTGGTTCATTTCACCGCTTTGTTTGAATTTCGGCGAGCCACTGCCTCATGCCGACGACTGCCCGCTTCCGGCGCCAAAATGGTGAGCTAGTATTTTAGATCATAAAAATATCGTATTAAGTACGCCATTTTTTTTAATATAATTATGTTAATAATTGATTTTTTAAGCATGCCATAATTGACATATTGCAGTAATATCTTGTGGCATTCTCATACTTTGGTTGTGACAATGCCACAAGATAATGGTTGTGAATCAAGAAAATGGTTCTGATTATGAGGTGATTTTGATTAATTGAATAGTTAACTTAAATAAAAAAGAAGGGGAAAAAAAAAAAGAAATGAAATAGATATTTGACATATTGGAGTAATATCTTGTGGCATTGTCATGCTTTTCTCAAGTTTTTTCACAGATCACATCAACATCACTGGTTAGGGACCTTCTCAATCATTAGCATTACATTTTCCTACATGCTTTAATCAACGTCACATACATAGATTTCGCTCTTCAATATGATAATCTAGTACACTGATGGTTTAAAGGGAAAATTACATTTAAGTCCCCAAGAAAAGATTGAAGGCCAAAAAGTCCTTACTGTTTAAAAACTTGCCAAAAAGTCCTCCCATACCAGTTTGCTTGTTTTCAAGGTCCTCCTATACGCCAACCCTTAGAACGTGGGTCGTGGACTAAAGTGGGATGTCGGTTTTGCCTTTCGCTGTTTCATCCCCAATCACGTCGCAATGCTCTCCGAGCAAAAAGATGTATTACAACGTTATGATAACAGTACATGCCATCTATTATCTCTTTCTTCACCTAAGAAATTTTCCCTCCCAAAAAGTTGCCCCCAAAATTTGTCAACCTCTTCATCTTCTGCACACTCAACAATCCCCAAAATTTGTCAACCTTTTCATCTTCTTCAATCTTTCAAAAAAATCTCCAAAATATCAACAATCTTTTTCTTTACATCTCAATTTCTCTTAAACTCCAATTCAATGTCTGATCAGAGCGTTCAATTGGTCGTTTACGATCTTACTGGTTCAGCGCATATGGGGCTGCCGATCAGCGGCTGTACAACTAATGCTGAAAAGAGCATCAGTGACGTACTCTGCAAGCTGAGAACCTCCCAATCTCGACGCAAACGGGTTCATGTTAAGAAAAGGAAAGCATCAACAGTTTGATTCAAGAAAGATGCTACAATAACCGACGAGAACAGCCCAATTCTTTCTTCCAACGAGGCGTGAGTCCATAGTTCCGTCTAACTTTTTTAAAAGTCTGTCCACTTTGTGGACTGCACACACTTGTTCCTCCCAAGTCATTCTTGTAGATGTTTGCTAATTTGTATCTACTTATCTCTTATTTTATCATCTTAGGTTATTCTCTATCTTTGTTAACATTTATCCACCTTCATCACAATTTTGTCCACCTATTAAAAAATTTGACCACCTTCGTAAAAATTTGTCCACCTATTTTCATATTTTTCCATCATTTTATAATTTGAACTTCCACAGAAATACTCATGCAACGAAAAATAAGAAGGATAGCAGAATATGGATCAGCCCTGTCTCCTAGATTCATCCATATTCAAAGTTCATGAAGAGTCTGCTATCTCGCATTACAGATGCCCATCGGGTAATCTTTTCAAGATTGTCGGTTTGTCCACTACTTGGACCTGGGATCACTACCTATGACGGACTCATCCTTGATAAGATCGTCCCAAAGTGGGATGAAAGGACAATGAGGTTCCTCTTTAAAGGCGTTCTTCACTCTTTTTTGAATTCACAGCCACACATTCTTCCCTACCGTCGGACGTTCCAAGAGGAAGAACACGAAGGAAACTCCCCTCTGAAATAAGTATTTTAAAGGTAATCCTTGGGAGAAGAAGAGAGATTAGAGTGAGGAGAAGAAGATCATGCGAGGGGAAAAAATAAAGTCTGAAAAGAAGCAGAGGTTAGAAATAAATTTTGTCCAACTTCATTGAACTTTGTCCAACATCAATATAATTTGTCCACCTTATAATTTACTGTCCATTTTGGTTTGTTTTAGTCCATTTTTGTTAATATTTATGCTGCTTTCTCACAACTTTGCTCACATTTATACAACTTTTAAAGGTATTATTTGAAGGAGTTCTTTTCTATGCTCGTTGAGAGTGAAAGAAAGGAGGATATTGATGATTTTGTCCTCATGCAAATCCTCTACCAGATTTGCGTGATATAGATCCCGAACACCAATCAATCAATATCCATTAAGTGGGTACTATCGAAGCCTGAAAACTGTAAAAAAACACGACGTGGACTGTGGCTGTCCACGAGAAAACCATCAATAGAGTTAACAATACAAGGCTGGCCTTGAAGAGGAGAGCTGCTGCTGATAGTAAAATTAAGAGCGGCTACATGTCTGGATGCGTCCCCTATCAATGTATGTTTTGTTGGCCCGGAGGCCTTCCTCTCTAGTTTTGATGATGATTAACTCATGTAGTTATGTTTACTAATAATCTTGTGATTTTAGTTTCAGATCATTAAGCAAGATATTAGTTGGTGATTGCTTCAAAAAGAGGAGTTTAGAAGCTTTCACATGGTGATTCAAGAGCCGAGCATCAAGATCATATCTTTGCACTCCGTGGATCACGTTTGGGATCGAGTCGACTTGAAGATGGAAGATCATCAAGAAGACTTAGGTATCCTAGTTTTAGTTTAGTGTATTTTAGATCCGTGTAAAGATAAGTATAGTTGATATGCTCAAGTGCACAACACACACAAGTTTTATGTTTGGATTTGGTTTTCATGAATAGATTGATCAAAACAAGTTTACTTTGTTTTTATGTATATTAAATGTGCTCTATATACATACATGCTTACATGACTTATACAAACTTATTTTGACTATCCTATTCATGTATAGAAAAATCAAAATTTGATAAAATACAAGTTTTGGTTTTTGGTAAAATGATAAAACACAAAAATAGTTCAAATTGCTTGATATTTGAGTTGAAACTTTTATCACATGTTTATATATATCAATGCAAAATGATAAAAAATTTTTGGAGATTTTTACAAGACTTAAAGAATTTTTAGAAATATGTTTAACTGTTTTTCTGACCCAGTTTCTAAAAAGGACACCTAGAGGGGGGGTGAATAGGTGTACTTGCTAATCTAAGAACTAAATGCGCTAAATGCGGAAGCTAATGCAAATAATTGCAACACACTTAATACAACACACAAGTGTAGCCGAATTTCCTGTGAAGGGCTCTGGACTAACTCCTCTTGATTCCACTTGAATGGGTTGAGGTGCTATGTGAAGCTCTTGTGGTTAAGTATAAGTGAGGCACACACAAACAACCAAGCATATACAAGATATAGCAATATGAAATATGCAAGGCACAATGCAAGCAATGTATGATATGAATAATGAATGATGCTATGCACAAATAAAAGAGAGAGAGAGAGTTGAGAGATAATGGATCAAACGCAAAGGCCAAGATATGTTTCGAGGTTCGAGCCCCTAGCTCTACATCCCCGCCTACACCACCGTGTAGGATTTCCAATCCACTATCTCCCACCGAGGGAACGTCTACCGAAGAGGATTTGTTACAACACAAGGAGTACCAAACTCCTCTCTCAAACACCGCCTCACAACGAGGGGTAGGCCCGTAGCCAAACAACCATAACACCTCTACCGAAGAGGCTTACAAACACCAACTCCACCTCTCACTAGAGGGAGCAAACAACAACCAACTCCACCTCTCACTAGAGGGAGCAAACAACAACCAACTCCACCTCTCACTAGAGGGAGTAAACCACAATCCTCAACCTCTACCGAAGAGGGAGCAACCCAATCAAAGCAAGGGTTTTTACAACAAGTGGTTCCAAAGACCACAAACTCTCTTTTCCACACAAAAACAAGATCCTAATAGATTAGGATAGAAGATATAGCTCAAGTGGAAAAAACTAGGTGTTTGAAAATCAAGAAATCAAAGAAAAACACTTGGGAAAATTCTTGCAAAAAGATATTGAATGAAAACCAGACAAATCTCCCAAAATACTCTTTTCTTTGATTTTTCCAAAAACCTAAACAAATAAGATGAATTCTTTTTGGCCCAAAAACACTTTTGAAATCTTTTAAAACACTTCAGAAAACTGAGAATTTTTGCTCTTAAAAATCTTATCAAAACAGCCCAAGAGTTGGAGTATTTATAGCCCCAAAACAAAACTAGCCGTTAGGCTGATGTGGCAGCCTGACAGGCTTGGCGGTCGGCCGCCCGGTCGACCGCCAACGATCAAAAATGTGACCGTTGAGCAAAACACGATCGACCGCCCGGTCGACCCAATATACAGAGAGCAGAGCTCTCAGTTACGGTCGACCGTCCGGGTCGACCTCCCTCTGCGTGTCAGACGTGCACGGCTCTGTGCACGTCGGTCGACCGTACGGGTCGACCGGCCTATGGTTCGGTCGACCCATGCGGTCGACCGACCTGACCTGACAGTCACAGTTCAGGGCAGAAAACACTTGTTAGAAATATTTTGAAAAATCTTTTAACACTTCTAAAAATCACCAAAATAGTTTTATCATTTTGTATTGATATATAAACATATGGTAAAAAGTTTAGCTCAAATATCAATCAATATGAACTATTTTTTGACTTATCATTTTACCAAAAACCAAAACTTGTATTTTTTATCAAACTTTGATTTTTCAATACATGATAGGAAAGTCAAAATAAGTTTGTTTAAGATGTTAAAGCATGTATGTATAATTAGAATACATCTATTATACATATAAACCATGTAAACTTGTTTTGATCAACTATCCATGAAAACCAAATCCAAAACATGAAACGTGTGTGTTTTGTGCACTTGAGCATATCAACTATTCATATCTTTACAAATGGATCTAAACACACTAAACACTAGGATACCTAAGTCTTCTTGACGATCTTCCATCTTCAAGTAGACTCGATCCCAAACGTGATCCACCGAGTGCAAAGGTATGATCTTTAAGCTTTGCACCGGAATCATCATGAAAAGCTTCTAAATCCTGTTGAAGCTAATCACCAACTAATATCTTGGTTAATGATCTGAAACTTAAACAACACAAGATTATTAGTAAACATAACTACATGAGTTAATCATCATCAAACTAGTGTGGAAGGCCTTTGGACAACAATCTCCCCTTTTTGATGATGACAAAACTCATGGAGTTATATATACATGGATTAAAGTTAAGCTTCAAAGAAGCTCCCCCTTAACTCATGCATAAACAAATAAACAATAAATAATATGCAATAAAGGCTCTTAAACATGAAACATGAAACATGCATATCTATGCATAAATAATAAAAGGTTCTAGATGCCAATGAAATGTTCAAAACAAAACATGCTCTAGAAACCAATTACAAAACATGCTCTAAATATCAATTAAAATTAAACTAAATTAAACTAATATATGCAAAACATAAACATGCATATATAAATTTCTCAAATAATTCTCCCCCTTTTTGTCAATCATCAACAAAGGGGTAAAAATCAAAACAAAATAAAATCTTCTCTCTTTTTAATACAAGGAATCAATCTTCAATAAGGGGTAAAAACAAAACCAAATCAATAAATTTTTTTTCCTTTTTGTTCGAAACAACAAATCAATAAAAAATAATATTTTCCCCCTTTTGTCTAAAACAAAAACAAAGTCAATTAGGGGTGACAATCAATTACGGTACCAATTGAAAATATGTCAAAGAATAGCATCTTGATACCAATTGAAAGGAAACAAACAAAAAATATTGATACCAATTTTAAGCAAAACACATGAAAATCTTGATACCAATTGAAATTAAACATAATAAATTTGAGTGTCTAAACAAAAATTTTGATACCAATTGTAAATGTGTTTTTCATTTTGAACATATGATACCAAATTTAAATTTTCAATCATAAAGTATGGGAGTACAAATACCAATTGAAATACAAAATCAAATTTTCTCCCCCTTTATGAAATACCAACTAAAACATTGTTCACTTTTATTTTAACAAGCCTACGCATTGTTAAAAAAAAATTGAAACAAACAAATATATGTATGGAAAATAGATACCAATTGAAATTGATATACTTGGAAGTGAAAGCATACATACATACAAAATATATGAGTATACAAGAAATGTCAAGATTGATACCAATTGAAAGAATTCAATGATACCAATTGAAATAACAATAAGATCAAATGTATATCTCATATAATCTACCTCCCAATCATGGTTCAAGTTTTAAATGATTTCATTTTAAAGCATACATGAACATGATCTCCCATCCATCCTCCCATAGAAGGTAGGGTTTTCAAAAATAGGTTTGAAAAATAAGCTTTGTTTGAAAAAAACTCTACCATATGAAGAATACCGTAACTAGTTAAATGGAAAATTTGTAAACTAGTACGAAATCCTTCAAGTAAGGAATAAAACAAAAATATTTTTCATGAAACATGAAATCCACATGGCACTAAAAACACTCAAAATCCATTAAGCTCAAACATACTCATGAAAAACACAATCATGAGAAACATTGTAAAAGAGGTGAGTGAGCAAGTGTTATGTGAAACACATAATCATGAAAATTGACAATTAAGCTCAATATTCCTTAAAACACGAAAACATGAAAATCATCAAAACTTATTTAATTTTCAAGGTATATGTATGTCCTATACAAGTTAAAGTATACATACATATCCAAAACACAACGAGTCCACAAAGATACATGCATGAAGGCATGTGGCTCAAAAAGGATGTATATGTATAATAATAATTTGGATAAATGGACATATACATGAAGTTAAATAAACACAAAAACATGAAACTTTAAATTTCATTAAAACAAGTTTCATTTCAAGGCATATGTATGATTTGTCAACACAAAAAGTATACATACATATCCTAAACATAATTGAGTCTATATATATAGATTTGCATGAAAGGCAAATAACTCAAGGGGTATTCATGTATATCTTAAGGTTTGGCAAAATAGACATATACATGAAAGGAAAACACATAAATATAAAACAAATCCAAAAATAGGAATACAAGTTTAAAATGCACGAATTATCAAAACTAGACTATACTAGCACATCTAATGGGTTCAAATAAGCATTCAAGTTCAAACATATATAGATTTATTTGTGGCCCACTATATGTACAAGTTATAATCCTAGTCTTAATGAAAACTAACATTTAAATATATATTCAAAGCATGAAGCATAAAACAAAGATATAAATCAACATGATAAACATAAACATGATTATTATGAATATCCACATGTTATTAGATTTATGATGTACATGATAACTAATCAAATACGAGAACACAAAATAATAATCCACATTAAACATGGGTGTCTCAAATACTATACATGTATGTCAAGAATCTAATTATCATGGCATTTTCATACTAATCACTAAACATCAAAACATGCTATGAAAGATAAACATAAAGCATGTAAACATAAGGAGTTAGAGATTCGATACCAAAATCAATGAGGGCACCGCTCTAGTTCTCCAAACCAAGGTGGTCTTCCCACCAAACTTCCCTTAAAAGTGATGCATTCAAATAATCTCCTTTAAGTACGGAACGCATCCACTCCAGGGTTCGGCTACTCTCACGTCATGTGAGAGCCCACACCTACATTAAACAAAGGAGGGGTGGTCTTTGGTACCCATATCTTCTTGGGTCCATGGGGGTTAGTCCCTTCTCTAACCCAAACAAACTATTTGCTAAATTACAATCATGTATACGATCAAAACAAAATTTAGTAAGGTGGCCCTTACGTCCACAATGTGTACAAGTGTACACATGAGCATACATAGTGTGATGGTGTTCGTGAGGAGCATGTGTATGCCGTGGAGGGTGTGCATGAATAGATGGAACTTGTTTCTTTCGAAACAAAGTTTCCAAACGTGTATGCCCTTCTACACATTGGCTCAAAGTGGAGCCCAAACAATCTACACTCTTCTTAATCAAAGATATATCATTGTTAATTAAAGAAGTGTGGCATGCATTAGGTGTTCTAGGTGAAACTACCCTAGCATGGCAAACATGTGAAACAATATCATTTTTCAAGGACTTATTTTTCTTTACACAAATATCTAATTCTTTTGTAATAAAATCTATTTCTCTTTCCAAAGAATCATTACTATTTAAAACAAAATCTAATTTTTGAGGATAAAAACTCATTTTTCTTCAACAAATCATCACAATCATTTTTATTTCTCAAAATTTATTTTCATTTAAAACGAGATCAAGTTGAGATTTGAATGAATCCCTTTCATCCAAAATCTCATCTTTCTCTTGCAAAATAATGTTAAGTTTAGAAGATAATTTTT
>JAVJIF010020953.1:0-62467 GCA_038442645.1 Agave tequilana
CATCACCGCCGGCCTCTGGATCCTCTCTCTGCCAACCTTGCATCACCGCCGGCCTCTGGATCCTCTCTCTGGCAACCTTGCATCACCGCCGGCCTCTGGATCCTCTCTCTGCCAACCTTGCATCACCGCCGTCCTCTGGATCCTCTCTCCGGCAACCTTACATCACCGCCTTTCGCCGCCGCCTCTGGTTCCTCTCTCTGGCAACCTTGCCGCTCGTGAAGAAACCCTATCAGTAAGTATTTGACTATTTTGCAAATGAAAACTTTAGGATCATTGCTGCGTTTTCTTCGGTCACTATTCTTTGTGAAGATCAAATCTAAAAAAAAAAATGAATTGAGGTTTAATTTGCTCTTATAATGTGCAGAATAAGTTGTAGGCAGTGTAATTGAACACTGTGCAGGATAATTGAAATCATATAAGTTGTAGGCAGTGTAATTGAAATCTTATTGAAATGTGCAGAATATACAAAAAAAATGAATTGAGCTTTAATTTGCTCTTATAATTTTTTTGTAAATTGAGCTATTTCTTATTCCAGTAAATATTATTCTCAGTTTAATCTCTTTCATTGTTGATTGCCTGTTACAGAATGGAAAGTGAAGGTGGATGTGCTGATGTGGTTGATCATATTATGATTGGGATGGATGATTTGGTTGTGCCAAACGTTGATGAACACTTAAAACCCCCATATTGGAATGGCTTTCAACACCCTCGATGAGTGGAATTATTTTATAAGAAATATGGTAAAGCTGGAGGTTTGGATGGTCGTTCTAGCACAACAAATTTTCGTAATGGAAAGTTAATCAGTAAAACTTTGTTTGTTCAAAAGAAGGAGAAACAAAAGGGATGTCATCTGAAACCCGACGATGTGTACAAGTAGAACATCTTGCAAGGCCTTAATCCGAGTGAAAATGGACCAAGAACAAAAGTATGGAAAATTCATAAATTTGTGAAAAATCATAACCACAATTTTATTACACCAAGTCGAAGTCATTTATTGCGGGGAAACCGCAATGTATCAAATGCGAAGAAAACATTGATGAAGCAGTTTAGAGAAGTAAACATACCAACAAATAAGCAAATGCTTCATGGAAAATACTAGTGGAAGTTTCAGTCGAATTGGATGTACTGAGACCGATATTAGAAATCATGAAAGAGACTTGAGAGAGGAGAGAAGAGGTCATGATGCACAAATGATGATAGATTACTTCAAATGGCAACAAGAGAGAAATTCGTCATTTTATTATGTGTTCGAAGTGGACGATGAAAGCCGACTAACTCATTGTTTATGGGTGGATAGTATTGCAAGGGTGAATTGAATACTTTGGAGAAGTAGTTTCTTTTGATGCAACACATAATACAAATCAATATGGCTTAATCTTTGTACCTTTTATTGGTATAAATCATCATTGGCAATCGATTTTTCTAGGATGTGGTTTCATACCGAATGAAGGGGCAAAGTCTTTTATTTGGTTGTTTGAAAAATGGTTGGAAGTAATGGGGCGTCCTCCTTCTGGTATGGTTACGGACCAAGATCTTGGGATATGCACCGCAATTAAAGTGTTTTTCCTCATATTCGCCATAGATTTTGCATTTGGCATATTTTGGACAAACTTCCGCTAGAGTCGGTGTATGGGCCTTTAGAGAAGAATTTGTTAATCCTTTTAAAGAAAATATTTGGGAGGCCGATAATTCTCAAGAGTTTGAAGCACAATGGGATACAATTGTTAAAAAATTTGGTTTGGAATAATGAATGGTTGATGGAGATTTATAATATTCGTAAGAAATGGGCTCCTGTATATCATAAACAACACTTTTGGGCCGGGATGTCGAGTAGTCAAAGAGCGAAGGGATGAATGCATTGTTAAAAATGCACGTATCAAAAAAATTCACTACATGATTTTGTCATTATTTTTGAAAGAACTTTAACGAGGCAAAGAGAAGAAGAGCTTATAGAAGACCATCAATCACTAGAGAAAAACCGAAATTGAAGACAATGTGGCCAATGGAGAAGCAAATGTGTCAAATCTACACGAGGTGCATATTTTACAGCTTTCAAGTGAAACTTGAACATAGTTTAATGTATAATATTGTATTGGCAAAAGATGATGAAATGTCACTTATTACCAAGTGAATTATTGTGGCGTAGAGGAGAATAGGAAACATGTGAAGTATTGCAAGTCAGAAAAAATGGCAAGTTGTTCGTGTTTCATGTTTGAATTCAAGGGCATCCCTTGTAGACATCTTTTAGCATATCTTCGACATACTAATCATGTTGAATTGCCAAAGCAATATATTTTAACAAGATGGAAACGAGATGTCAAACGAAGAGGAGTCGTTTTTAGGGATGGGAATATTGTTGGAGATGGAAAAAACAAAATTTTGCTTCTCGTTTTAGTGAATTAACTTCTCTAGCAAATGAAGTTGTTGATGAGGGACTATTCTCTAATGATGCATATAAATATGCGCGTAACAACCTACACGCAACTATAAGAGAGCTACGAAGTATGAAGTTCAAAGACAGTGAGGAGAATGGAGAAGATATGCAAAATAAGGACAAGGCAAAGGAGTTATTTGAAGTTAATGTGCATGAGCCTAATCAGGCTAAAACAAAGGGCGACCTCGGGGACAAAGGTGGAAACCAATGAGAGAGATGAAAAGGTCGGGCTAGAAAATGTAACTTGTGTGGCATGCGAGGACAAAATCATGACAGTAGAAATTGCCCTCTTAAGCTAACAAGGTAATATATTATTTGTTGGATTTATATATTTTTTTGGAATGCATTTTTTTAACTAATATTTGATTTTCTTATGCTTGCTCAGCGACCCTCAAGTACAGATGTGCTCGACAGGTGATGCGTCTTCATCTTTGGAGGAATATTCGGATGAAGGTAATTGTTTGTATATATAATAATATTTGATTGTATTTGATATTTATATGTTTAGTCTGACTCTAATTTTATGTGTTTTTGTAATAGCAGACGATGTTGACGTCATTACACAAAGTTGAATTTCAGTTGAATCAATTTGTACTTCAAAGACTTTGGCCTCTGTTGTAGTTGAATCAGTTTGTATGTTAAGTTGAATCATTTTGTATTTGAAACATATTTGTAGACTTTGGCCTCTGTTGTAGTTGAATCAGTTTGTATGTTAAGTTGAATCATTTTGTATTTATTCTTGATTGAGGACTACAGTCAGTTGATTGCTACTTCTCTGTTTCCCATTGGGGAAAAGAAAGCGAAGACGAGAGCAGCAATTTCATCAGTTACTCCTTTCTCTGTTGATTTTTATGTCGATTTGAAGCAGGTAAGAGTGTAGAATTTGACACTCTTGGTACAATGTAAATCATTTCATTCTGAGGTACACTTTCATTTTTGCTAAGCTTTTATTATTAGCAAATAACCTTGTGAAACTTGTCATCAGATTCGGCTACTCTTATGGGCAATTGGGCATCATTGTTCCAAATATTGTCTCCCAGCACATTCAAAATAGCAGCCAAATTGTTGGCAGCCAGGCAGCAGCAATAGTCGACTACCCATCAGGTGAAGTCGACTAGGATCCAACTCTGGAAATTTCGGACTCTCTGTAAAATCCCTGTCAGTCGACTAGCCCCATGAATAGTCGACTAATAGTTAACTTAGTCGACTACTCCAAAAGTCAAGTCGACTAATAAGATTGAATCTATACGGTCAAAACAATTAGACCAAAACAAGGCTTTGGTATAATTGTTTCAGATTTTTGATTCAATGCTTACTTGATTCAATATGAGAAGAGCAGATACATAACATAACATGTCCAGATATTGTACACAGATTTTTGATTCAATGCTTTTTTGATTCAATACATAACATGTCCAACATGAAGTGACATCACAGATTTTTCAGAAATGTATCAACAAGAGCTTCATAACAAAGGAACTAAACAAGAGCAGAAATGTATCAACACTCTGCTCTCAACTGCTGCTGCTATACAGTGTCAATCTGAAAAAAGAGCGCATAATTAATATACTGTTTTAGCACAATTACAAAATGTTACATCAACCGCACACAACTACAAAATGAATTAAAAACCATTCAATTGATTGATTTCCAACACACACAAAGAGAACAATGATCACAATCCATACCACCGTCGCTATAAGAAAGCCAGTAGTAAAAGCTTTCTTGTATAACTGCTTAGACCGGAGCTCACGTAGTTCGTTGTTATTCTCCATAATTAGCTGTCCCTGCTCTTGCAACTGGCCATAAAGGTCAGTAAGACTAGCTTGATCCATATAATTTTCATCAACATCTCCCCAAATGAAAAAGTCACACCCGTGAGGAAAGTCGGGACAGTTGAAGTATGGACGTCCAGGGTTGTTGTGAGAGACTGAAATCTTTTCATGAGTCAACAACCAACATTTGCATCTCGGCCCGACACGACCTAGGCGTGAGGCATTGTGGCTTAAACGGGATCTTGAGGAGTACAAACTATTACGATTTGGCACATGAGTTGCTACCTTTGCCAGCTTTGCTAGTAGCACCTCTGGATTGGGTCATCTTCTGAGGTAAAGAAGAAATATAACTGCACAAGGAGAATATTAGCGTCTAACAGACAACAAAAAGAAGGAACATATTGCATTGGAAGAGGAGAAGCAAACATTTTGCAATGGTTATGCACAAGAGCAAACAATGTAGGGCTCAGTAAAGTCATCATTGCCTATGACCTCTACGTGAGGGGTTGCTCTACAGCAGAGCATCCAAGCCTCTTAAAACACCCGCACATTATATTGGGTAATCTTCAGTTGCGAAAGTTTCGCAAACCTTTCTGGGGGCCCACAATGGTTGAGAGGGATCCAGATCCATTGAGATCTCCACCTTGCCCCCTCACACAAATAGAAGAACATATTGCAATGGAAGAAGAGTACTCGCAAACATTTTGAAATGGTTATGCGCAAGGAGCAAACGATGTAGGGCTCAGTAAAGTCATCATTGCCCATGGCCTCTACGTGAGGGGTTGCTCTACAGCGGAGCATCCAAGCCTCTTAAAAAACCCACATTAATTTTCCCATATATTAAACTCATAAAGTCATCAGTTATGCACATTTCATTGCCCTCATATTACCCAAATAATATCAGAAGGAGAACATTAGCCTCTAACAGACAACAAATAGAAGAACATATTGCAATGAAAAAAGAGTACTTGCAAACATTTTGAAATGGTTATGCGCAAGGAGCAAACGATGTAGGGCTCAGTAAAGTCATCATTGCCCATGGCCTCTACGTGAGGGGTTGCTCTACAGCGGAGCATCCAAGCCTCTTAAAAACTCACATTAATTTTCCCATATATTAAACTCGTAAAGTCATCAGTTATGAACATTTCATTGCCCTCATATTACCCAAATAATATCAGAAGAACATTAGCCTCTAACAGACAACAAATAGAAGAACATATTGCAATGAAAAAAGAGTACTTGCAAACATTTTGCAATGGTTATGAGAGCAAACAATGTAGGGTCAGTAAAGTCATCTTTGCCAACGATCTCTATGTGAGGGGTTGCTCTATTGCGGAGCATCCAAGCCTCTTAAAACACCCTAATTTTCTGTTTGGTCACGTATTAGCTTGTAAAGTCATCAGTATCTCAATAACAAAAAGGCTTATGAATTAGAAGCAAAATCGTTGAGAGCCGTCGGTTTAATCCCAACAGAGCATCCAAGTCTCTTAACAAAAGGATTTGATCTTCACAACAGAGCATCCAACAGAGCATCCAACAGAACATCCAATCCCAACAGAGCATCCAACAGAACATCCGACAGAACATCCAATCCCAACAGATCATCCAACAGAGCATAGAAGCAAAAGGATTTGATCTTCACAAAGAATAGTGACCGAAGAAAACGCAGCAAATGATCCTAAAGTTTTCATTTGCAAAATAGTCAAATACTTACTGATAGGGTTTCTTCACGAGCGGCAAGGTTGCCAGAGAGAGGAACCAGAGGCCGGCGGCGAAAGGCGGTGATGTAAGGTTGCCGGAGAGAGGATCCAGAGGACGGCGGTGATGCAAGGTTGGCAGAGAGAGGATCCAGAGGCCGGCGGCGAGAACCCAATTTGATTGATGGTCTTCTCTGGTCTCTGGAGAGAGATCGAGAGAGGAAGAAGAGCAGATCTGGGTCCAAAGTGCCGAGAACGAGATGTGGATCTAGTGGGAGAACGAGATCTGGTCTCTGGAGAGAGATCGAGAGAGAAAAAGGGATACCGAGAGAGAGGGCCGAGCTTACCGGCGGCTAGGGTTCAGGCGAGGAAGTGGGATGCCGAGAGAGAGAGAGAGAGAGGGAGAGACTTCAAGCTCTCTCAGATGGATAGGGACGCAAGGTGGAGATCTCAATGGATCTGAATCGCTATTAACCATTGTGGGCCCCACATGTGAGATGACACCCCCGCGGATCTTAAGAGAAGAAATCGACGGCTCCCAAAGAATTTCGCACAGGGAGCTGTGCGAAACGTTCGCAACCGAAGATTACTCTCTCTCTCTCTCTCTCTCTCTCTCTCTCTCTATATATATATATATATATATATATATATATATAATATATATATATATATATATATATATATATATATATATATATATATAGAGAGAGAGAGAGAGAGAGAGAGAGAGGAGGGGGGATATCTGTACCTCAGCTGGCACTTCACATAGTCGCAGTGGCGCTTCAACATGGTCACAGTCATAAAAAACTCATATATTCTCAGTGTAATTAGCATGGTCGCAGTCCTCACAAAAAACTACGATCATGACAGTAGTCCTTACAAAAACACTGCGACGTGGTCGCAATCCTCACAAAACACTGCGGTATGCTAGCACTGCGCAAAAATTTGTGGTTGAGATTCAGCCACGTCACGCCAGCTGAGAGAGAGATTCTCTCTCAGCTGGCGGCTGAGATACATTTTTCTTACACACAGACACACACTTAGAGAGAGAGAGAGATAGAGAGAGACTTGTGTCCTTCCAAAAGGATTTAAGCTCAAATCCTTTCAACTCAAATACAAGCCTGCGTTCGAGTACAAGATCCACTCCGTTGAAGTTGATCTATATTTCAAGTATTTATAAACTAAAAATTAAGTGTTTTAAATACTTTTTGTCCATCCATCAAGCAGCGCAAAATGGACGGCCGAAAGTGATGAGTTGGTTAGATCTATGTCTTTAGACATACAAATTCTCGATCCGGTTAAACATTTATAAACTCCTACAAACTAATTTTTATTAGGTTCAAATGTTCTATACCGTTAAACTAACTAACTTACTATTTAGATCGTTCGTTTTTTCCTACTTGATACATAGGTAAAAAGTATTCAAAGCACTTGATTTGGTTTTATTTAATTTGATCCGATAGAGATTTAGTTTTATTTGATTTGATCCATCAGATCCGAAGGCCTACATGAAAGTTCTCACAGAAGTCCGTGAGAACCGTTCTTAGAAGATCAACTCTCATTATATATAGAGAGAGATAGACTTGTGTTGCTCCGAATGAATTCGAGGCCGAATCATTCCCACTCAAATACAACCCTACGATGTCTGATGTAAGATCCACTCCGTTAAAATTGATCTACAATATTTCAAGTAACTAAAAACCATATATTTTGAATACTTTTTTCACATCCATCAAGCATACGCAAAATGAACGGCCGAAATAACGAGTTAGTTAGTTTAATAGTATAGAATGTTTGACATCTATCAAAAATTGGTATGTGGGGGTTTTAAGTGTTTAGATTATAAAATTGTCGGATCGAGAATTTGTATGTCTAAAAACATAAATCTAAATAATATGCTATTTTTGACCGTTCGTTTTGTGTCTACTTGATAGATGTGTAAAAGGTATCCAAAATAATTGATTTTATTTTTTAATTACTTAAAATAATGTAAATTAATTTCAAAGGAATAGATCTTGTATTCGGATGATGTAGTGTTGTATTTGAGTGGGAAGAATTCGGGCTCGAATCACTTGAAACTATACAGGTCTCTCTCTCTCTCTCTCTCTCTCTCTCTCTCTCTCTCTCTCTCTATATATATATATATATATATATATATATATATATATATATATATATATATATATCCACTGACAATAAATTATGATCTGTAAATCTCGTTTAATTACAGAAATCAACTATACGGTCCGTAGAACTAAAACGTGAGCAAGAACAGTGGACGCTATGAACAACAACAATGCAACGACGCATATTGTCTTGAGAGGTGCAAGAAGGCAACGAATTCTGCGGGGAATAGAAATGAGCAAGAGGAAAGCCAGACAGCATAAGTGCACGGTCATCGCCAACAAGCTGCTCATTAATTTGAGCAGCAACCTGATTTCGACGGTATTTTTCTCAAGGTTTGCTGAAAGCAGGCCGTAGAGAGCTGTAGATGACAGCCCCATCATCAAAACTGCAAGCTTGAAAGCGAGCTTCAGCATATGATCTTGAGCTGCAGGCTGCAGCATCCCTGCTGAGACTCTGGCTGCTTCTTCATCGGCGACTTCAGTGATCTGTGATGAAAATTAGTTAATTAGGAGCCGCCTTCCTAATCAGTTAGGTTTTGTCCGAAAACGGAGTAACTCTGTTCTCAACTTGGAAATGAAGCAAACGAACAAAACAAGAAACAGGAGAAAGAAAGTAATAACAAATTACAGTGAGGAGAGCTCTCAATCTATCTGCAGTATTTTTGATGCAGCTTACAACCTCAGATAGTCTCCCCATGCTGAGTTCTGGGAAGCAGGGATTTTAGAGAAGGTAAAGATTTAGGTACTTTAAATGTGAGAGAGAGAGAGAGAGAGAGAGAGAGAGAGAGAGAGAGAGCTCAGAACTCCTGAGTGTGCTCGCAGTCGCAAGAAGAGAGATGAACATTTAGACGAAGCTGGAGGCTTTATTTATAGGGGGCAAAGTGGACAGAACAGTAATTTCGTTGGTTTGAGTTCCCGGGAACGACAGCCCTGATGACGCAATCCAACTCTGATGACGAACCAATCTCCTTTTTGTGATCACCGACAGTATAGGTTACAGAGATAGCTACCATTTCCTAAATAAGAAATTTTTTTTTTCCCCTTTTGGCCACTCGAATTTTGATACATCTTTTTCTCATTATCAATTTTGCTTCATATTTATTTCTTCCACTGACTAATGTAAGAGGAAAGCCTTTTCAACCAATTTCCTCTCAACTCTGGAGACCGCTTGTTCTAAGCTAATCTAATATCTGAATGACAAATATAATGATATTTGCATATACGCTCATAAATCTAATTTTGATATTTCATCATTATTGTCTTATGATTCACAAATATTTTGGATTTTTGATCATCCTTTTTTTTTTTAAAATGAAAAATCAACCAGCTTCAGTTCACGCAAAGGCGCTAGTCAACAGTTCTCATCGCTTTCACGCGCCGCGAAAATTGGCAAACGGATCCCCGACTTCAGTTAACATTATTTCCCTTTACAGACGAAGCTCATGTCAGTAGCTTCTGAGTGGGACCGAGGGAGTTTTCTAAATACGAAGACTTTCTGGTAGCTTACTTTTTGGCGACTTTGAATCTTTGATCAAAAAACTCAACTGCATGACAGTAGTGATCCAATATCCAACAAGCCAATTTAAAAACGTGCGAATTTTACATTATACAACGGCTTCACATTATACGTCATTAAACTCTTGTGCTGTGATAATAATAGTAATCACGTTGGTAAATTGAAGCAAGACAAAAAGGACGAGCAATGGCAGCGGATGTAGAAACTGAGAGAGAAAGAAAAGCAACATCAGGAGAATGCTCCAAATATGTAGAATCATTATCAGACCATGCTCAAAATACCTGGCACATGATGAGTTCTTGAGAGGTTCGATTTATAATAGGTACAAAAAGGGCAGTTTCCAGGGTATCTGAAGTACTTGGCTGCCAGGTATTATGACTTGAATGGGTACCCTAACTTTTCTGGCTGCGCAGTTTGCTTTCATATTTGTTCAGGGCTGGGAATTGTAGGGAGGGGTGTGCCTCAAATCATGGATTCCATATGCAAATAAGGAAGAAGGATATGTGGTATGTCATGAATGTATTATGTCAATGAACTGCAGAATATATTGTTTGATTCACATATCAGATCGAAGGAAAGGTTATGGCTTGGTAATTTGGTTTGCAGCAAAGTATTTGCTTTTAAATATTTTATATGTCAACCACCGTGAATGTCGCGTCCCTCTAATTCTCTATGACAATGAAATAATGAAAATGGGAGTCAGTTGCAACTCTTTTCACGAAATTAGAGCGGAGATGGACATGTGTGGCACATGGATGAGAGAGAGAGAGAGAGAGAGAGAGAGAGAGAGAGAGATTTGATAATAATTCAAATTTGTCCCATTTGGTTTCTTGCCTCATGTCGACAATATACTATGTGAACGGATATTTTCATCTCAAAAAGTGAGGAGGGCACCCCAGTGTTGAAGGCACCCCAAATTAATGAAGGCACACCCCCTCCCCCCAAGCACCCTTCCCTCGCCGGTAACCACCCCTCCTCATCCTCCCCCCCATCCCCGGCCTCCCCTTCCCCGCATCCAAGGCCTCTTCCTCCTCTTTCTCCCTCCCACTCCCCTCCCCGATCTCCCCTGCCCCCTCCCCCACCTGGCCTGTTCGGTTAGAATCTAGCCATTTCTAGCCGAACAGGCCAGGTGAGGGGAGGGGCCAGGGAGGTCCAAGAGGGGAGAGAAGGAGTGGGGGGCAGGAGGAGGAGGAGGAGGCCATGGAGGGAGGAGGAGGAGGGGAAGGGGTAACGGTGGTCTGCCAACGAGGGAGAGCCAGAGGCCGGGGGTCGCCGGCGAAGGAGGAAAGGCAGGAGGAGGAGGGGAGAAATAAAGAGGGGATATTTTGAACTTTTCATCAAGGGTGATATTGTCAAAAAAATAATGACAAACTTGTAATAATTTGTGGAGTGCCCTCACCATTTTTTTGGGTGGAAATATCCGTTCTCCAATACTATTTGGGATAAGAAAACAACTGATCTCACTGAAGCATTTAGATATTTGTCTTAATTCTTTTGGTAATATGCATAGCATCGAGTTTAAATTAAAAAAATAAATCTTAATTAACAACATATGAGTTCAAATACCTTGGGCTTCATGGGGGAGCAAGCGAAGGCCAACTTACTGGCCCAGTGTGAACAAAAAGGCCAAGAAAAAAAATTAGTTTTTATTACTCGAATCCGAATCAAAAAAGAAAAAAAAATATATATTTTTATTTGAAAGAAACCGCATAAAAAAAAAATTCATGTGGGGAGCAGCCACTAACAGAAAAGCCGTCGATCTGGCCACCGGAGTGGCTGATTCGGCTGTGAGAGAGGCTACAAGACCGTTTGGATTCAAGGAAGTGAGCGAAAGTGGGCGAAAGTGAGAAAGTGAAAGTGTCATTTCCCACTTTCGTTATCCATCCAAACACCGGAAAAGAAAAATAAAAAAAACCCTTTTTTTCTCTTTTACACAACCATTTTCTCACTTCCACGGTACTACAGTTAATTTTGTCATTATGTAAATCTCATTTATAATAAGTTTTACTCAAAACAGTTAATTTTGTGATCATGTAAATCTTACTTGCATTCTAATTATAGTACGATTTTTTTCATAATTAATTTTTATTTAATTTTATTTTACGATCAAACTTTTTAGTCCACCTTTCCACTTCCACTTTCAAATTACTAACCAAATACCGAAAAACGTAATATATTTTTTCACTTTCACTTTCTAACTACCAACCAAACACCGAAAAAGATACAAACAAATTCTTATTTACAAAAAGAAAAAAAACTTATGTCCAACTTTCTCACTTCCGCCCCACTTCCTTGGGTCCAAACAGCCCGGCGAGGAATCAAACAAAAGCACGAAGAAGTAATTTTTTTGAGCGATTTCTAAAATTTATTTAATTAAAAAAACAAAAAGAACCTAGGACTTTCTCAAATCAAATCACACGATACTCGAGTCTGAATGGCATTATTCAGGAATTGAACCCTCAAACGGGTCTCTCTTCGGATCCACATTTTCAGAACTCCAACAAATCTAATGCCTTGCTCCACACAGATGCATGCACAAACATGCATCACATAAAGCTACGTGTCACTCTCAAATTCACAAATCCATACGCATGACACGCAATAACATCTCAACTGGTAAGCATCCATGACCCAGACTCAACCGTTATATCTACTCGATTCTCGACTAGTGTTGCATCGCCATGAGACACAGGGGAACCCTCTAGTATTCTGACACAGGGACACTACTATATTTTATAGATGCACACAAATATATCCATAGTCATGCACGTTACAAGTAATCAACTGAAAAAACATAGAACACAGTTCACATATAATCGCAATATTGTCCTAGGTTTATTGTTTTTAGAACTGCATGCGCTGTGCTTGCCCAAAAAACATTGCGCTCAACCTAGTTTAAGCAGTGGTAACAGAGTTGGCCACATCGATCACAAATCGGTACCTGACATCTCCCTTGGCGAGCCTCTCCATGGCCTTGTTCAGATCGTCCATGCGAATGAGCTCATCTCTTGCGTGTCCTTCAGACCTCCCATCATGCTCCCTGCCAAAACTTTACCACCTGACATGGGTATAGCCAATGTGAGGTTTTCTCATCGATATGATTGTTTCCTACAGTCCATGAATCCTGTGCTTCTTGGTGCTTACCCATTATCAGAGGAAATGCTGGCAGCTCGAATGGCTTGTCTGGTAGACCGACAAGAACCATCTTTCCATGGGGCTTCAGGAGTAAGATCAAAGGCGTGATTGCATGAGCCGCTGACACGGTGTTAATGATGCCATCCATGGTGCTCATCGCAGCCTAACAACACAACACGAAGGAGTAAAAAAAGTGGAGAAAGGTTTTGACAATATGCAACAAGAGGTTCTCTCTAATTCTCACCTGCATAGCTTCAGGTTTACTGCTGACGAGGAATGCGTCCGCACCGAAGCGTTCGACGGCCTCCTTCTCCTTGCTTGGCGATGTGCTGATCACCGTCACCTTCATCCCAAAGGCCTTGCCAAATTTGACCGCAACGTGTTCAAGGCCACCAAGCCCAACCACACCAATGTGCTTCCAGGCCTCATTGAGCCCAAACTCCTTCATGGGACTGTACACAGTGATGCCGGCACAGAGCAATGGTGCACCTTTGTCCATAGGCAAGTTCTCGGGCAACTTGACTACGAAATGCTCATTGGAAACTATCATATCAGAGAAGCCACCGTAGGTCTTGGTTCCATCTTTGTCCATGGAATTGTACGTGAGTATAAGCTTGGGCAGAGGTTCTCTTGGTGCTGGCTGCAGCTCTCACAGGAGCGGCAAGAGCCCACCATGCAGCCGATCCCAGCCTTGTCTCCAACTTTGAATTTACTTACATTTTTTCCTACTTCAGTAACAGTGCCAACGATTTCATGCCTGCAGAAGTAACAAGATATTTGCAATTACTTTGTGGCATAAGAACTAGGTCTTACTCCATATTCAAGAACCCAAATCACCCTTGATACCTTTCGTAGGTCAAGTCACCACAAACTATGAAGTCTTAATGTTATCTATAAATATGCGAGTCTGGATAACACGATTTATGAAGCCTTTATATGTTCAATAAAATCATGTTATCCTGATTTCCCAATCCCCCCGCACAAAACAAAAAAAAAGAAAAGGAATTCACACCATTAAATAAGAAAATAAATTTGATAGAATCTCATGTTAAAGCCATCTGAACCCAAAGCTTTACCTGTATTTTTCTCTTTTTTTCCTTCTCTCCTTCACTTGCTTGGTGAGGGTTTCTATCTCTCCCTGTTATATCTTTATTTTTTACTTTCCATTATTTAAATATATTCTTAATTGGCCCTCTCCCGGCCCCGTTTTCATCTCAAAAAAGAAATTTTTTTTGATCTTATGGTTAAGCCAAGAAACTAGTACATTTGCCTCCTATTATTACGCCCATACTATGCAGCAGTATACTATCGCCCTATAATTATTGGGCTAGCACGTTGATGGTTCTCAGAGAACATACCCTGTGACAATTGGGTAGAGTGTATTTCGCCATTCATTCTTGATGAAGTGGAGGTCCGAGTGGCAGACTCCACAGAAGGCAATCTTTAGCGTGACATCATCATCACCAGTGTTCCTGCAACAAAGAAACCAGAGTAAAACCGAGTCTTGAAAGAATGCATACCTTATAAAATTTCAGTTCAACATCATATACAAAATAAGGGGAAAAATTTACATAAATATAGCAATCATGATAATACAAATATCTGACTCATGTATAAGGCCATAAAAGATTATGTTCTAGGTGCGGAAGCGTATAATTCAGGCCCTCCGTCTAAGCATGAGAAGCTCAAGCTCAACCCAATTAAAAATCGAGACTTATAACTTGGCTCGAATCCAGAGGGGTGGTGCATGATGGATTGGTCCCATAATTTTTTTTAGTGCTACTGTGGATTGATCCCACATTAGAATACACAGAAAGGAAGATGGTTAAACATGCTTAGGCTCAAAACTCCACAAAGTTTTCCTATATGGGTCATATGGGTCCTAAGCCTATTAGGCACTTTCATATCACCTTTAGTGAGTCTATTGCCATAACTGGTATCAAAGCGAGCTTGTTAGCTAGTGCTAGAAAGAGATCGAGTACAAGATGTGTTGGTCCCTTATGGAATATAGTTAGAAAGAGATCGAGTGGTTAGATAATGTTTATTTAGGCCCATGGCCGATAGGAACTTTCCATTTTGGATCATTCGGGTTCTATCCTGTTAGCCATTTTCATCACCTTTAGTTGGCCCATAACACTCAACCCAATTCCCAGTCCTAATATAACAGTTGGCGGTTACGTACAAATTTAACTAATTCCAAATGCTAGGAAGCTTAGAATAATTGGAGAAAAGCATTAGAAAAGTTAAATTGATTAAGTTAAATTGATTTATATCACAAAATTTTGATAACAACAGAAATTACTATCATTTGGAAACCAGATAGTTCCCTGTCCCACATAATGATGTATGCAAGAGACCCTATTTTCTATAATAAGTAACAACCGTTCATTCTTGTATTAGCTTATGAGATGTGATTAATATTTTTACATAGGAATGAGTACTACTTTACTCCTGGCCTTATTACGACCTCCAAATTAGATGTAATTCTTTATGGCAAATTGTAGTGCTCAATTTCCGACATCTCTGAGATCACATTCACGCCACGTGTCCATCCAGTATCAAACAAACGCGCAACACTCGGTAGCTTCTAAAACTTCTGACTGAGAGTTCTCATCCAATTCAAACTCCAAACGGTTCAGGTAGTTAGAAAAAAGAGAGAGAATCAGTTATGAGAATCTCTATCTCTAAGCCAAATCTCCATTTGAACTCGACAGTTACAACTCGAAAACAGTTCAACCACATCAACAGTTGGACGCAGACTACCAACATAAAAATAAACGCTCGCTTATCCAATTCAAACCCGGATATTCAACTCTAACCGTCTCTGAGATAAGCGGTTAAATGTTTAAACAGAGCTGAACTCTACAACCTTATCTAACCGACACTACTTGTATAAATAGTAAATCTCTTCCAACGCGAAAGAAGACGATCAATTGAGCTTGAAAATCCTACCACACCAGAGAACACCATTGTAATAGCCATTATTATAGTGGAATCTCTCCTCTCCGTGGTTTTCTCTTTCGCTTTTCTACATAAATCCCTGTGCTTGTGTTGGATTTTCTGTGATTGACTTTTCTTATCTCCACAAATTTGGTGCGTGAATTAATTCAATAAAAAATTACCCACAATATTTGGTACTTTCATTGAGATCTTCTGAATCCATACTCTGGATCTCTGCTCATCCAACACCCTAATCCTTCCTCTGAACAACCTCTCACTATCGATATGACTTCACTGAAGAAGCATGCCACCTAGGCTACCGCCACTATCCAAGCCGCTCTGAAAATAAAGGGGAAAACATCGAAGTGCCCGAGCGTGCGGACCGTCGGCCCAACCCCCGACGTTCAAATCTCCAACACCGATGATTCTCATTCAAACTTTGCATCGCCACAGGGGATGCAGGCTGTCGAGCCTGGACCCCAACACACCAGTGAGCAACTCCTCCAGATGCTTTTCACTCTGTGAAAGCAGATAGAGGACCAACAAACAGAGATGATCTGACTCCGCGAGGCGGCCGCTTGTGAAATGATGTTGCAACCCGTGTTCAAACACAACTACTCAAATAAGTTGGGGCTCTACGGAAGTTGCAATCTTTCCCTACTGCGGAAGGAAATGCGAAGACTCCCCCGTCACCACCGCATACCCGGAATACGCGCACTCCACCGGAAGCTCGAGGCGCGACCAGTTGGGGTCCCGCGATGATGATGAGGATTTCCGGGACTCAGAGCGTTTCCAGGCCCAAAGTTCTTTCGCATAGAGGACATTGAGGATTTAGTTCAGCAGCGACTCAACCAAATGAGCCAGCAAGGAATGGAGTACAATGGGATGAGACCCTTTAACTCACCACTGTCGGGGAAAATCACCACATTCCGCTTCCCGAAGAAATTCGTGATGCCGACCTTCGACCACTATTCGGGAGCCTCCGACCCCCTCCTACATTTCCGCCAGTACCAGGACAAAATGACGGTTTACGCCCATGATGACCTTCTCCTTTGTTGACTGTTCCCATTCAGTCGCATGGAAGCCGCCTTCCACTAATTTTACTCGCTCCCGAAGAATTCACTCTGGAGTTTTCATGACGTGACCGAAGTATTTACAACCAGTTTGCTTTTCGGAGAGAATTTCAGAGGAACAACAACCATCTCCTCATATTCAAGATGAAATCTAGGGAGAGTCCGAAGAACTACGTCAACTATATTTAGAGCTAGATGCCCCTAGTATACAATTGTAACAATGATGTAGCTGCTGCCGCCTTCATCAGTGGGCTGCAAGTCACCAACCCCTTCTACAAATATCTGGTGAAGAACGACGTCACCAAGATGAGGAATATCCTTGCTCGGGCGCAGAAGTATATACAGATTGAAGAGGAGACTCAGGTTGCCTCCAGTCGCATCCCAAGACAAGGACCCAAGGTCGAGAAGTCGAAGCCACAGCTTCCCCCAAAGAGGAACGGAGCCACAATTCCTCCGCTGTCCACAAGTCTTCTATGCATGCTACCGAATCCAGCAAGCAAAGTGAAATAGAGCTTGACCTCGCTCCATTCAGGGTACTCCTCGATCATATCTTCAACGCCATCAAAGACCAGCCCTTAGGTCAAGCGCCCAACCAGACCCCTCCCACAGAACCCGAGAAGTCCTGAATCCAAAGACTTACACGCCATCCACGCATGGAGGGGCCGACTTACAGTGGACTGTCGAACCCTCCATGGCACCTTCAGGACCTGGTCAATGAAAGATATCTCCGAGAGTTCATCCTCAATCCTGAACTATCTTCGGAGATTTGAGTACAGAGGCAGCCTGAGACCACAGATGAACACGTGGTCAGCACCCTCGTTCAATACAGGGAGGTGAACGCCATCTTCAAAAACTCCCCGGTAGAAGATATCACCACCAAGGAGAGGACCATTTACGTCAATGAAGCTCGGAGGGACAACTATCCGGCAATAGTGACACGCCCATCTACATCTTCGAGCAGGCCTGTCTTTTTCTCAGAAGAAGACGCCTATTTTGGGCACTCCCGCATAATGGCGCTTTGGTTGTGACGGTACATATCGGCTACAACAAAGTGTCAAAGGTCCTGGTTGAAGGGAGAGTAATGTCAAACTTCTGTACGGCTACTAGATCGAATGGAGGACACAACCGAGTTGGCCCGAAAGTTGATCATCCCCTAGACCCAGTCACTCCTCTACAAATTCAATGGCAGCGAAGCTTGTTACCCCGGTATAGTCAAGTTTTCGGTCCGCGCGGATCCATTCAACGTCATCACAGAGTCTGTGTTCTTGACGTCCAATGCCCCTATATCATCATTGCTCGGGGAGGCAAGGGGTCGTACACATTGGCCAATCAGGACGAGAACCACTCAAAAAGTAATGAAATTCTTTTTTACTTGAAGCAATATTATATGTAAGTCATGTAACATTCAATGAAAAGATCATTTTCTTTTATCTTAATCGCATCAACCCAACTCTGATATCTGCCCCAAGTATTGTGCACACTCTCATTAGCCTAAACGGGTCTTCATCCTGACCTTGGGGAAGCCTTCTGAAAGATGAAAGCTCCACGTTGGATGTTCGGAGCTAGCCTATAATGGGATATACCCTGATGGCCGCCAAAGCAGGTCAACCATCTACACAGGTTTTCACCCGGACGGTAATTCTTCGGGAAGTCTCCTAAAAGATGAGGGCTCGCCCACGTTGGATGCTCGGAGCCAACCTATAATGGGATATGCCATGATGGGCGCCCGAGTAGGTCAACTGCCTACACAGGTCTTCACCCTGACGGTGACCCATCGGGGAGTCAGTTGAAAGATAGGGGCTCGCCCACATTGGATGTTCGGAGCTGACATATAATGAGATATACCCTAATGGCCTCCGACCAGGCCAACTGCCTATAAGGGTCTTTATCCTGACGATGACCCTTCGGGAAGTCTCCTGAAAGATGGGGGCTTACCCCCGTTGGACGCTCAGAGCCATTCTATAATGGGATATAGCCTGATGGTTGCCCGAGCAGGTCAACCGCCTACACGAGTTTTCACCCTGACAGTGATCCTTCGGGGAGCCTCCTGAAAGATGGGAGCTCGCCCATGTTGAATGCTTGAAACCAGCATATAATAGGATATATCTTGATGGTCGTTCGAGCAGGTAAACAGCCTACACAAGCCTTCCTCCTGACAATGACCATTCAGGGAGTCTCCTGAAAGATGGGAGCTCGCCCACGTGGGATGCTCGGAGCCAGTCTATAATGAGATATACCCTGAGGGTCACCCGAACAAGTCAACCGCCTATACGAGTTTTCACCCCGACAACTGACATGCAACACAACTTCAAAGTTAGGGGCTTCCCCACTAGGTTAACATTTGCAGGTATCGTTGTAGAATGAATCTCGTCCGGGAACTACATTTCAAATCGTTCGAAACGCTTTGAAACCAGAACAGCTCCCCAAGCAGACGCGACAACAAGTCAAATCACAATTACAATAAGTCAAGATCCAAACAATACTTTCATTAAAAATTATCTGCTTTATTATAGAGTTTTTTCGATTACATCCATCCACTTACAAGTATGATTATATCCAATAAGAGCAATACAAGATCTGTTACATATGTGTCCTTCCTAAGAGAAAAATTAGATACGCCCTCAGCTGCGCCCCCAACAGCGTCCAGGAGACAGCTCCTAAACAAACAATCCACCAAGTCGGAAGGGCAATGGTGCCGAGAACTCCCATGAAGCCACCAGTAAGGAAGATCGCGCCTCGAGCTGCAAACTGAAGCCTACAAGGTGAAGAGAATACTGATGTCAAGACCGTAACTCTGAAGATGAACTGAGAAGCAGGGATAGCCAAAGCACAAGCATGCCATGAGAACGCAGACAACCAGCCCCAGAGATCAGAACCGTCATCAAGCACCCTTATGCTCCATGCTTTATGTTAGCTGCAAAGAAGGAAAGGGGGGTCAAGTCGCAACCCCGCCCGGTCTGTTCTAGCCAGAGTCCAGATGTGCAGAAAAAGAAGAAGCTAGAACATTCCAAGTCCTTCCTGAAAGTCAGGCCTCGTCACGAGAGTCAAAATATTTGACGAGCCCATTACAAGAACCGAAACTCCTTGACAAATGGACACCTGAATATCAGGAGCGCGCAGCAACCATTGTCAACCTCTTCCTCTCCTTCCTCCACCGAATGAAGAAGGAAGGAAACATCACTGTCAGCAGAACAATGCAAGATTTTAGCAACAAAAAACTTTCAAGAAGCAAGTCAGATCTCTCCTGAAGAGTTCCACTCTATTTATAGAGGAAAGAGGAGCCCAAGGGTCAACCGTTAAGAATTCTAATCCCCCAAAAGACGAAGAGCTACTCGATCAGCAGCCTACACTTGTCGCGATGGTTCAAATTTGAACTGTCGCGACATACCTTCCTCAAACACCACGACTCCTCGAAAAGTGGTAGCAAATTGACCGACATGACTATGGATAATACGCACATTTAACGCTCTGCCAACCTGTAGAGACAGGCCACTACAAGACAAGAACTGAAGCGATAGTAGCCGACTCAAATTCAGGTACAAAATTTTCTTCTCATCTGCTCATCTCTCCATCTCTCAGAGTTCTCATGAACCCATACCTCCCGAGGAAAGGTTCCCGACCCCCTACAAAGAGAGAGAAGCAGAGGGGGCATGTATACTAGTCAGTTTCTGAAACTGACCTCCCTGAGATCACGCCAATGTGTCAATCCAACACCAAACAGATGCACGACACTTGGCAACTTTTAGAACCTTTGACCTGGAGTCCTCATCAAATTCAAACTCCAAACAACTCGGGTAGTTAGAAGAATGAGATAGAATCAGTTATGAGAATCTCTATCTTTAAGTCAAATCTCTATCTCTAAGTCAAATCTCTATTCGAACTCGACAATTACAGATCGAGAATAGATCAACTGCATCAACAGCTGGACGCAGACTACCAGATAAAGATGCATGCTCGCTTATCCAATTCAAACCAGCATGTTAGCTCTAACCGCCTCTAAGAGAAGTGGTTAAATGTTTAAAAAAAAGCTGGACTCTGCAGCCTTATCTAAGAGACACTACCTATATAAATAATAGATCACTTCCAACGCGGAAGAGGACGATCAATTGGGCCTGAAAACCCCAGCACACCAGAGAACACCATTGTAATTGCTATTATTATAATGAAATCTTTCTCCCTCTTTCCGTGGTTTTTCCCTTTCGGATTTTCCACATAAGTCTATGTGTTTGTGTTAGATTCTATGATTGATTTTTCTCATCTCCACAAATTTGATATGTTGATTAATTCCTTAAGAAATTACCAACAGTACAAATCCACCATCTTTCCTTTTTTTCCTTTTTTTTTCCTTTTCCTTTTTCCTTTTTCCTTTTTCCTTTCTTCTATAAGTTCTTCAAGTCTAGCAGAATTATGATGCTTTACGGTTTTGATTCATTCATCCCAAAGGAAACTATCACCGAACAACCGTGCATTGAATTTGTTCTCCTTTTCACTCAGGACGAATCAATTTCAAGGAGTGAACAGTACAACGACAAGGATCCAAATTCAAATGTCAGGCATAAATTACTATCCATATGATAAAATCAAAATTCATCATCGCTCCAAGTAAAATGGACAAACAATAATTAAACTTTGATTTTTGTGATTTAAACCATCTTGAAGACTTATCCACAAAATTGCCGATTAGTTTTACATGAACAAAGAAGATAGCGCGCGATCTATATGCGAAACGGTCGCACGATTTTTTTAATATTTTAAATAGAAACATCGCAGAATTTCCTCAAAAAAGCAGAGATCGAGTATCTGTGTCTAGAGATCATGTAATGAGAAACAAAGGGACTTCTAGGCACTGTTCCAAATATCGGGAATATCGGCCGATATATCGGCCGATATATCGTTTTTAGGTCTTAGCCGATACGATATGGTGATATCCCCATGTCATATCGTTTACAGCACGTATCGGCCGATATGAAGGAAAAACGGCCGAGTTAACTCGGCTCGTAATCGGCCGAGTTAGAACTTATTTTCTGTGGGCCGGGTTGGTAAGAACCCGACCCGAACCCAACCCGCTTTGATGGATAAAAGGTACGGGTGAAAAAAAAAAGGAAAAAAAAAACACGATCTCTCTCTCTCTCTCAGTCGACGCTCGAGCTAGGGCACGAGGCCCTTTCTTCATCTTCAAAATTCGTCTCCCCAAGTTCCCGATCATCGTCATCGACTTCATCATCGCATGGCCGGCTTCAATTCAACGCCTACTTCGTCGTCCCCGACTTCAATTCGACGTTGTCGACTTCAATTCGGGTTGTCATCGACGCATCATCAATTTCAGTTCGATTCATCTGCGGACTGCGATTCTTCTTCGGTTCGCTTTGCCGGCGAGGTCAAGGCTCTACGAGATCTTCACTGAGGTAAGGTCAAGGTCTCTGTCTCCCTTCTCTCTTCTCTGTCTCTCTTCTGAGTCTTCTCTCGTCTTCTCTCTTCTCTGTCTCTCTGTCTCCCTTCTCTCTTCTCTGCCTCTGTCTCTCTTCTCTGTCTCTCCTCTCTCGTCTTCTCTTCTCTGCCTCCCTTCTCTCTTCTCTGTCTATCTGTCTCCCTTTTCTCTTCTCTGTCTCTGTCTCCCTTCTCTCTTCTCTGTCTCTCTTCTCTCGTCTTCTCTTCTAGAGCCCTTCTCTCTTCTCTGTCTCTCTTCTCTGTCTCCGTCCCTTCTCTCTTCTCTGTCTCTGTCACCCTTCTCTCTTCTCTGTCTCTCTTCTCTCTTCTTCTCTTCTACTGCTATGATTGTGAAACATGTTGTTTAAAATATATGTAGGGAATATGACATACTTCATGTTGCTCCTCTATTAATAGTTTTCAACAGCTTTAATGTTGCTTAAATGGTGGTGCCTGTTGATTTTTTTTTTTACTGCTTACAGTGCTTAGTAATATGATCCAGCAATCAGTAAGAGGAGTGATTTGATAAAGGCCCACTTATATCATGAATTTAGAGAAACTCTGTTTTCTTTTATGTTGTGAAAAATTATTTGACAAGAAAAAAATTCAACTTGTTGTGGAATTGGAATTAAGTTCTCAAATTGGAATTAAGTTCTCACTGATTGAAGACAGTTCTTTTATTATACAAAACTATGATACTAAACAACATCATTAAATCAATCTTGTAAATGAACACTTTGGTGCACTTCAGTATATAGTAGGTACATGCTTCACTTTGGTACACTTCACATCTTTGTTCTGTATGTTTTGCTTCAAGTTATGTTTACCTGCAAGAAGTTGAAACCATTAGCCACGTAAAGTATAAATTACATAGACTAGTAAAGATGAAATTTATAATCTGAGAATAAAAAAATTAGTTAGAATCCACTGGCTCACTTTATGAATATGAAATTTATGTTTACTTGCTTAAATTATAATTGCTTTATGTTGCTTTATTAAATTATAACTGTTTTATTAAATATAGTTGCTTTATAGTTGCTTTATTAAATTTCATTTGACTTATGTTTTACTTGGTTATTTTTTGTTAGAAACTGAATGGCTTCAGAAGCTAATGTTAGCAGTGTCAGTAGCAAAGATGTTCTTAAGTTCGGTAAAGATCCCTTTTGGGAGCATGGTGAAAAAGTAGGTGTTAGAGTGAGATGCAAGTTTTGTGATCATAAAGTTAGTGGAGGGATTAGTCGCCTTAAGCAACACTTGGCACACGAAAGAGGAAATTGTGTACCTTGCACAAAAGTCCCCGATGATGTTAAGGTCAAAGCACGCGCAGCATTGGAGGCAAATAAGTTGTCGAAAGAGGCAAAGGAACAAAAACTACAAATCGAAAGAGATGAGGTGGTAATCGGCGATGACAACTACTTAATTCCTGGGAGTAGTACTAGTAGCAACAAAGGACCGATGGATAAACATGTGCACATGTTGACAGAAAATAAAGGGAAGGGTGAGAAAGTGCAAACTACCCTTAATCAACATTGGAAGAAGAAGGCTAGAGAAGATGCGTGTGAATGAATTGCTAAAACAATTTTGAAAACGCGGTGCCATTTAATATTGTTAATTCTAAGTCTTGGAGACAAATGATGGAAGCGGTTGGAAAGTATGGGGAGGGCTTGAAAGGTCAATCGGCCTATGAGCTTGGTGAAAAATATCTCCCATTGGAGGTGGCCGCAAAGAAGGAATTACTGGGCACTTTCTTAGAATCTTGTAAGATTCATGGTTGTTCTCTTATGAGTGATGCATGGACGGATCGGAAGGGAAGGAGCATTATGAATTTGGTGCTCAATTGTTATTCGGGTACCATGTTTTATGAATCGGAGAACACTTCAAAGGACATCCATGATGGGTATTTCATATATAACTTGATCAACACCACCATCGAGAAGTTAGGAGAAGAATGTGTGGTACAAGTGGTGACAGATAATGCAAGCAATAACATAGCGGCATCAAAATTGTTAGATGTGAGACGTCCGCATGTATTTTGGACATTTTGTGGGGCACACACTGTGAATCTTATGTTGCAAGATATTGCACGAATTAAACCGATCCGGAGTGCTAATATGATGGCTAGGGAGGTCACCGTATTTATATATGGTCATACTCTTGTTCTTGATTGAATGAGGGAGTGTACTGGAGATGACCTCATTAGGCCTGGAGTCACTAGATTTGCCACTGCTTTTCTCTCCCTGCAAAGCATTAAAAATAAGAAGAAAGGATTGAAGAGGATGGTTAATTCTACTCATTGGGAAGAGCATTTGAAGCAAGCAAGCACGGCCGTGGGAAGAAAGGTATATAAATTTAAAGTTAAAATTTCAATTCATTTTACAATTGTTAAAAAATTATATAATTTAGTTTATTGCAAATTTGTAATATCTACTTTAATTAAATATGTAGGTGTACAAGATTATAAATAGTCGTCAATTTTGGGATAATGTAATGTTAGATCTAAATTTATTCCATAAAGATCTACACATATACTGTAAGTCTCTTTATCATGATCAAAGAGAAGGAGGGTTTTACGCATACCTGATTCCATTACGAAAAGGATGTCGAAGGTTGCACGATCTCGAGGACGCTGGAGTTGAGGGAGAGGATTCTTCTCTCCAGCCACCAAGTTCTCTTCTTTATTCTTAGAGGAGATGAGATGCCTCTAAGAGAGATAGTTATTCTTGTTGGTGGAGAGGGAACCCTACTCATGGTATATATAGCATCAAGAAACCCTAGTTCAACTCATCATAGATCTAGGCCCTTGATTTATAACACGAGTTCCACACGTGTAGATAAGTCCCACATTCTAATTTAAATACACTCATGGCTAAGTGTAATTGAAAACGCGTCTAGACCCAAACCATTTAGGTTTGATCAATTCTTTATTGGGTCAAACAACATAGGTTAAGTGGGCGGGTGTAAATATCCAATTGACTTGATTAGGCCCAAAATAAATTAGACTTTAAAAAAACATAATAAGTCTAACAATCTCCCACTTGGGCCAAGCAAGTCATACTGAATAGATATTATGCATACCTTTATGACGTCAAAACTTTAACCGCCGACAAACCACGTTTCAAAGCAATCTGGTCCATTAAGTGTCCTGCCACCGAACATGGCGATCGTTACCTTCTGTATAATCGAGGTAGGACCTTCCACGTCACAAGTTTCAGAACCCCTAACAACATAGATCAAATGTGGACGTGTGGCATGGAAATGTCCTCTGATCAAATAAGGTACAATTCCAACTGGTTTCCACTTTATGACTCCAATGAGTCTAGCCTTATGACTCCAACGAGTCTAACTTTATGACTCCAACGAGTCTAACTGCTAATTCAACAAACTCAAATGCGCAAAAGTAAACTTTAGGAAAAGCAGTTATAAATTTATTTATCAGAATCAACAAATATCCATAAAGTGCACTTAGAAATAATGTCTGTTACATAAAATTATTCACTCCCACAAAATCAGGATATCATAATGACTAGTCATCCCCATATGAGCAATATGCTCTAAGAATACTTAAGGTGAAAGTCTTTTAATAAGTGAATCTGTAATGTTAAGAATAGTGTCATCACTATCAACAGACAAAATATGATTCCGAACTTTATTATTAATGACAAGAAACTTGATGTCGATATGCTTCGACTTTACTGAACTCTTGTCACTATTGCAGTAGAGCTTTATAGCTCTTATTGTCACAGTGTAGCTGTAATGGCCTCTCGACTAAATCCACCATCTTCCTACAATAAGAAAAATGTAAAAAATGAAGTGCACTTCCTATTGTCGATACATACAGCATAATCTGAATCTGTGTATTCGATCAGCTGCAACTGATCAGATTTCATGTAGTCTTCTATTAATATCGCATTACCTTCTTGACAGTCTTTCAGAGATCAATCCCATGATTGATCAAGTTTCTGTCAAGTTTCTCAACGGTATATGCTATGTCTGGATGGGTACAAACTTGAGCACATATCAGACATCCAACCGCCAATGCATATGGAATGTCTTTCATTTGCTCTTTCCTTAGATCGTTCTTGGGACATTAGAGTAAACTTAACTTATCTCCCTTAGAGCAATTCTTCATGCCATATCTATCTAGCACCTTATCGATACAGGCCTTTTGTGATAAACCTAATATTCCACGTGTCCTGTCACGTTGAATCTGGATGCCTATCACAAAAGAAGCGTCTCCAAGATCTTTCATCTCAAAATTCTTTGAGAGAAAATTCTGTAAAAGAACCATATCGTTACTTGCTAGTAGAATGTCATCCACATATAGCACAAGAAATATAAGTATACTCTCTTTAGATTTATGGTAAATGTATTGATCATCTACAATTTTCCTTAAAAATAAAATCGGATATTACATGATCAAATTTCAAATACTATTGACGGAATGCTTGATTTAGACCATAAATGGATTTCTTTATTTGCAAATCAAATATTATGAAACCTTCACTTTAAAACTTTCTGGTTGCACCATACAGATTTTCTTCTCAATGCTACCATTAAGAAAGGCAATCTTAACATCCATTTGGTATAACTTCAGGTCAAAGTGAACCACCAGTGCCATAATAATCTTAAAAGAATGCTTCATGAAAAACTAGGGAGAAAGTCTCCTAATAGCCAATGCCCTTTTTTTGAATGAATCCCTTTGTGACAAGATGTGCCTTATACTTTTTGACATTACCTTTCGAATCCTGCTTGGTTTTGAACCAATCGGTTTCTTTCCTTTAGGCAACTCTTACTAAATCCCAAACATCATTGTCCTTTATAGATTTTAACTCATCTTTCATGGCATTTGACCACTTAGTGGAGTGAATATTGAGTTTGGCCTCATTCAAGGATGTGGGGTCATCCTCTAGCCTTATGTCAAACTCATGCTATTGGAGATAAACTATATAGTCATTTGTATTGACTGATCTCCTCTCCCTAGTTGATCTCCTAGGCACTTGTGGTTGAGAATTTTCAGTTTCTACCTTACCAGCATGATCTACTTCAGGATGAACTGTATATGTATCTTGTAAGGATGCAACTATATTTTCATCTTGAAGTGGAATAACTACTTTATCATTTGAAACAATTTGTCATGGGTATAACAATATGTTCTTCCTTAAATATGAAATCCTTATGTAGTTGACTCCCACTGTTCTGAATATTCTCAAAAAAAAATTTAGCAATCCGTCTTTATGTTCTTAGTGGAGGGACAATAAAACTTAAAGCCTTTATACCTTTCAGAATACCCTACTCATAAACAGCTAACTGTCCTTGAGTCCAACTTCTTCTCATATGGTATATATGACCGAGCTTCCACTGGACAACCCCAAACATATAGATGCCTAATACTGAGAGATTTCCCAGTCTGTAACTCATATAGGGTTTTAGTTACTGTTTTGCTAGGTACTCTATTAAGGAGGTGACAATCATCTTTAAGGCTTCACTTTATAATGACTTTGGTAGAATAGTGTGAGCTATCATACTCCTAACCATGTCCTTTAGTGTGTGATTTTATCTCTCAGCAATACCATTTTGACGAGGTGTCCTTGATATGGTGTACTAAGCGACAATACCACTCTTTTAGAAATTGACAAATGATTCTGGACATTTACCTGATTCGTCATATCTATCATAGTACTCACCACCATGATCAGATCTAACGGCTTTAAACATGTCCAATGATTGGGATTTCTCATGGAACAAGTGTAGGTACCTATAACGAGAGTAATTGTCTGTAAAAGTGATGAAATATTCATGACCATTCCAAGAAGCTGTAGGGAATGGACCACAAATGTCTGTATACACCAAATTAAGACACTTGAACTTCGTCTAGTACCAAACTTTCTAATATTTCTTTAATTAATTTTCGCTTAGTGCCTATGCTATTCACATATAGAGATTCAGTATATAAAGAATGAAGTTTTAATTATATAGCCATCAATCAGAATTCTAGTACCAACAACTTTAGGTTTGAAAAGTAGACTAAGCATTTCATTATCAAGAGTGACAGCAAAACTAGATCTGTCTAATAAATGAAATAGAAATATGATTCCGCCTAAAAGGACGGTACATATAAAGTCTCATCCAAATCTAAAACAAAAAACTAGAATCTAATTTAAGCCTACAAACTCCAACAACTTTATTTGCAACTTTATTTCCATCACCCATGTATACGTATCGCTCAGCTGGGCTGGGCCTCCTTTGGGTTTGGAAGTTCCGCATTGAATCGCTTATGTGAATTATTTATCAACCTTATATCAAGTGGCACTAAAGCTAAATTAATTTCAGAACAAACATAAATATGAGATATACCCTCTAAATAGCCATTTCTGATACTTTATGCATTCCTACTTAAGGTGGCTTACTTTCTTACAGAAGAAGTATGCAATGGCCTTAGGCTACTTTTTCTGCACTTTTGCCACTTAGGATCAGCCACTGTAGTGGTGTTTATGTTCCTCCTTTAGTTTCACTTTCCTTTTCTTATTAGAAGTTTACCCTGGATGCTAAGTGAGCACTGACTTTATCGGGCATAGCACTCCTAATAGTTATAGGAATAGTGTACTTTATGACCATTAGACACATCTTGTAAGATCTCTCCCACTTACCATAATTGACCTTTTCTTTATTGAACTTTTATTAGTGATAATAGAGATCCATCAATCTTTAAGGTGTACTCTAGGTGTATGAATTCAAGAACGATCATTTACGTGGTCTTACCACTTCTTAAAGTTTGTACTATTCAATTTAAACTACATAAATGTACAATTTCTCATCAGTTTAACATAAACATTGCATTTAATAAAATTCTACTGTAATAGCCATAAAAAATGAATTTCAGAAAATGCAACCAGTTTAACCGATAGAGCTGCCGTTAAACTTTCAGAACAAGTTGTGTCTCTATATGCCAACACTGTACTGGCCCAATATAGATATCCTAAAGTCTAGGTCCTATGTAAGAGAACAGCCTTCCTTTGGGCCGACTGTCACTTTATAGGATTGGTCCTAAAGTTTAAGTAATCTATATTGGCCATATAATATATGTAATGACCCGGCCATAATGACAACCTTCCTTTGGGCCGATTGCCACACGCATGGGCCACACAAATTTATGCATCTGTATTCTTGTTCCGCCATCGGACTAGTTGATGAGGGTAATGCAATATGGGCCAATAGTGTGACAACCTTCCTTTGGGCCGATTACCACACATCAAGGTTCTCCCACTTGCATTACCCACATCAAGTATCCGACGCCGTACATAATTCGGCCAAACAATAGTCTTCCTTTGGGCCGGCTATTGTCCGCATGAACTACATACGCAATTAAATGAGCTCTTTTATAAATTCTTTAGCTTGAACATGTATATATCTTTATCTGTGTGTTATTAACTGTAATTAAACACCAATATTCAATATGCAAGACAATATAAGCAATATAATATTGATGATAAAGCGGAAGCATGTAAGGGTACACATAACCATGATAAACAAACACTTCAATGCCTTCTTTATGTCAACTAACTACTGTTTTATCATGTCTAATGCCTGTAATACTGTAGTGCTCGTCAAGATCTTCGAAACGGCTGTTTACATGCCCAAAACAGAGGTCGGATGAGCCCGTAACGGCTAATTGAAGTTTCTATTGGCAAAACGGGTCTGCAGTGCTTATCGGGTCTGAATCAGACCCGACCCGCAATGGTTAAGTTATTGGTTTCCTTTCTTATTGGGTCGGGTTTAAACAAAAAAAAAACTGAATAAAACCCAATTAGCTTTATGTGAGATTGATTGGGATTAGGTTTCTTTATTTGAGTAGAATTCTATCCCAAAATATCCTTAATAGACTAGAATTATATCTCAATCATAATACCCAAATCAATCTCAACAATCCCAATTGAAAATTAATATGAGATTAATTAGGAGTAAGTTTCTTTATTAGAGTAAAATTCAATCTCTAAATTTTTGAATCCTAATTAATCTCAAATTAAGGAAACCCTAAATAAATAACCAAAATTTATTATTATTATTATTTTACATCTTGCTCTTGTAGCCGCCGGCCCATGACGGCCGGCGGCTGTCGCCCACCCGTAGAGCCGCGCATGCAGGCATGAGCCTGCATGCTCAAACAGCACACGCATGCTCGCATGCAGCATGTATCCCTCTTTTGCCTTACATGTGCATGCATGCATGCAGACACATGTCTGCATGCATGCAGGCCATGTCAAATTTTTTTTTTTATTTTTACTTTTTGTTGGAAACTTCCTCATGATGATGCATGCGCTGGAGCTGGTGCTCCAGCGCATTCATCTAACACCCTTTTTTTTTTTTTTTTGCTGTGAAAAAACTGGCCGCATGCATGTGCGTCCATACAGATTCCAAATTTTTTTTTTTTTTAAATCTAAATAACACACAAAGCAAAATTTCATAAAAGCATATACATGTTAAATTCAATAAAATCACTCCTTTTAATCTTTTGATCCAACATATGAGACACAAAATATTTATTGAATCAAAGGAGATATTTTTATGATATTTATGGATCGAGATCATAATTTCTGTAAATCCCTATGATCTGATAAAGAGGAGGCTCTGATACCAATTGTTAGATCTAAATTTATTCCATACAAGATCTACACATATACTGTAAGCCTCTTTATCATGATCAAAGGGAAGGAGGGTTTTACGCATACCTGATTCCATTACGAAAAGGATGTCGAAGGTTGCACGATCTCGAGGACGCCGGAGTTGAGGGAGAGGATTCTTCTCTCCAGCCACCAAGTTCTCTTCTTTATTCTTAGAGGAGATGAGATGCCTCTAAGAGAGATAGTTATTCTTGTTGGTGGAGAGGGAACCCTACTCATGGTATATATAGCATCAAGAAACCCTAGTTCAACTCATCATAGATCTAAGCCCTTGATTTATAACACGAGTTCCACACGTGTAGATGAGTCCCACATTCTAATTTAAATACACTCATGGCTAAGTGTAATTGAAAACGCGTCTAGACCCAAACCATTTAGGTTTGATCAATTCTTTATTGGGTCAAACAACATAGGTTAAGTGGGCGGGTGTAAATATCCAATTGACTTGATTAGGCCCAAAATAAATTAGACTTTAAAAAAACATAATAAGTCTAACATGTAACCCTCGCATTGAATGCGTTTGAGCCATTGGTGAAAGTTCTTCATAGAGCTGATAGTGATGTACCATCTATGGGATGGTTGTATGGTGACATGGAGATGGCAAGGAATGAGATTGATGTGAACCTTAATCATAAGGTGAAGAGATGTCGTCCCATAGGGTTGATCATCGACAAAAGATGGGATGCCAAATTAAAGTCCCCTTTACATTTGGCGGGACACTTTTTAAATCCTTTCTTTTATTTTCAAAGAAAAGAAGCCATTGAGAAGAATGGAGCTTTTTTGGGTGCATTTACCGATTGCTTGTATAAGATATATAGGAATGATCATGAAATGCAAGATCGGATTAGTGCACAGTTGCCTCTTTATCAAAATAAAGTCGGATCACTCGGAAGGGATATGGCGATTAGGCAAATAAAGAGTCTCTCTCTTGATCCAGGTATATCTTGAAATACAATTAATTTATGGATCACTATTTGCTAAATGGGAATTACATTTTTCTAATTGATATTTATTATGTTTCTTACCTAGTTAACTGGTGGCAAATGCATGGGGCCACGGCTCCAGATTTAAAGATAATGGCAATTAGAATATTGGGATTGACTACTAGCTCATCAGGTTGCGAAAGAAATTGGAGCGTCTTTGAGATGGTAAATAAATCAAAATGTAGCAAGCAATTTTTTTAATTTCTTCATATTATTACTAGTTCTAATCGTGCTCAAATTTTTATATACAGATCCATACAAAAAAGAGGAATAGGCTAAGTCATCAAAAATTAAATGACTTAGTCTATGTCAAATTCAATGCCCAACTTAGTGAAAAATTTGAAAAAAGACGTCATGATCCTATTGATGCTTGCACTATGGAGGATGGTAAAGTGGCTGAATGGCTTAACCATCTAAGCCTTCAAATTTGCCTCATTCTGATTCGGATGAAGAGGACGACGATGAGGTTTTTCCTGGAGAGGTGACGACATGGAGACAAGTTGAAATAGCCATGGGAGTCGACCCAACACCAAGGTCGAGTTCAAGAATAAGAGCTTCGAAGAGAGCAAAACGAGTCATGGTGCTTCATCATCCAAAGGGAAAGGGAAGAATCCTATGCTTGAGGGGGCAGACACAGAGTCATCAGAATCATCAGATTCGTCATCGGATTCAGACACCGCACACTCTGAGTCAGAAAATGAAGATTAGATCTTTGGATTTATGCAATGATCCATTATTTTTGTCTAGAAACTATTTATGCTTTATGTTTGACGTCATGTGATTGTTTGAGATTTAGTTTGGTCTGACATATCATGTGATGATTAAATACTTTATTTAGTACTTGGGTTACTTTTGATATGTACTTGATAGTCTTGATTATTGCTTTTCTAACTTTATATGTCAATTTATAATGTGATCAGATTGTGTTGTTTATGTTATTTTTTTCACTTGAGATTCTACTAAATTTAAGATATCGTTTGTTTTATGTTTTCTAATAATAGTTATTTCTTTTTGCAGGTTAGTCTCATTTAAATTTAAAGACGAACGGACTTCATCTCTTTTATTATCTTTTTCGTTCATTCATTTCCAGGTAAGTAGATTATACATTTTTAATCGTATATTTTTAAATTCCATGAAATAACTTATTTATTGCACGACTGCGTGTGTGTGTGTGTGTGTGTGTGTGTGTGTCTATATATATATATATATACATATATATATATATATATATATATATATATATATATATATATATATATATATATGGGCTTACTGTACCTCAGCCTGCAGGCTGAGAGAGTTTCTCAGCCTGCGGGACGTGGCTGAATATAGGCCACACATCGGTCGCAGAGTGTGGGCGCCAAAAAAAATCAAAAAAACCCGCCTAAACAATCGTGAATCAAAATGACAAAAATACCCCTTTTAAATGACGACTGCGACTTCTAGCATTGAAAAGTAAAAAACATTCCATGGTCGCAGACTTAATACAGAATAAAGAATACCAGACAAAAAAATGCTATCGTATAGCAATGCGACCTCCTTCGGTACTGCGACCAAATTCGCAATCTTCTTTCTCATGCCTTATGTAAAAGAAGTAATTAATATTATATCTACCGTGATACAACAACAGTCTAGAAAAAAGAGACGCACTAATGTTAATCTCCGAGAAAAGAAAGATGTGCACCATACGTAATCTAAAGATATAGGCAAACAATTCTATAAAAAGTTAAATTTTTTTACCACTTCTTACCATACTCAACCATCACCTCTAACAATTATTATTACTAACAATTATTATTACTATTCATATTCTTCCACAAATATTCACCTTTATATAATGCTTGTTACTAATATATTTTAAAAGCTTTTAATTCTATTTTTTTTGTAAGGTCTCTTTCTCACTATATTAACTTATAAGCTCTTTTAATTACATATCCAAACTGCGACTGCTGCTCTTAAACACTGCGACCATAGTCGCAATCCTACTACGGATGCAATTTATGGTCGCAGTTAATCATTTATCAGTTCCCAATGCGACTTTGGTCGCAATAATGTACTGTTTTGGAGTTCAAAGTAATTTAAAGTTATAGTGTATTAACTTTTAAACTGTTTTGGATAACTGAACAGTCACCTAGGAAGTATACAATTTTTGGGAAAAGATAGAAAATATATTTGAGAGATATTCACGTGGTCCGAGAGCTTAAACCTTTTGGAATTCCGAGATTAAATATATATAAAGGGTCATGAGTAAAGGATTAAAAACATACTAAGTTATTTTTGCTCAAACTCGTTACTCTCACTGTTCCGAAAATACATTCAAAAAAATGTCTTCACCATCACCACCGTCTTCACCGGAAAGAAGCCAATACATTCAAACAATGTCTTCACCATCACCACCGTCTTCACCGGAAAGAAGCCAATCATCAAATGATGATTTTGTGTTTAGTTCTGAAACAATGTCTCGCTACGGGTCAGAATCTGAGCTTGATACAGACGACCCTTTCTGGGAGTTCATTGATGAGCCAAAACACAAACATGAAGAGGAAGAAAGCGACGATGAGACTGTACCTGAAGAGGAGGAAGAGACAGAAGACGAAAGCATGACTCTTGACGACGAATCTGATTACGATGGTGATGACGACGATTAGAAAGTTAAAAAATTGTATTTTGTTTTTCTTTTTAAATATATATAAATCTGTTTTCTAAAGTTAATTGTGTGAATTACATTTTTTACTACTATGTATTGGCTGAAATACTACGATCATGGACGCCTCCTTAATAAATACACTGCGACCTTGGTCGCAGTTGCTGGACTTTAGTCTTAATCAACAACAACACTGCTTCCTTGGTCGCAATTTCTGACCGTAGTCTTAAAAAAATAAACTGCGACATTGATCGCAGTTGTTGGTGTTTAGTCTTAATAAAATACACAGCGACCTTGGTCGCAGTTGCTGGTCTTTACTCTTAATCAACAACATCACTGCGACCTTGGTCGCAGTTGGTGGTCTTTATAAATAATCACAACACTGCGACCTTGGTCGCAGTTGCTGGTCTTTACTCTTAATCAACAACATCACTGCGACCTTGGTCGCAGTTGGTGGTCTTTATAAATAATCAACAACACTGCGACCTTGGTCGCAGTTGATGGCCGCAGTCTTAAAAAAATAATCTGCAATCTTGGTCGCAGTTGCTGGTCTTTAGTCTTAATCAACAACAACACTGCGACGAGGTGACACGTCACCGCAGCAGTTGCTTAGTCGCAGTTTTTTGGTCGCAGTGTCGACCCTGATCGCAGTTGTTTCTGTTTGCACTGTAGTCTTATGCGACCTTGGTCGCAGTGTCGTCTCTGATCCAAGTTGTTTTGTTTGCATTGCATGACTGCGACCAAAGGTCGTAGTTTATTAAAAACAAATATGCTTTTTATTTATGTCCACGCATTTATCTCCAGGCATGTGAAAATGATACAAAACGATCTCTTATACAATAAGATTGAGTGTTACAATATAGCAGTACAAAGAAAACTAAACATCAAAAAAAGAGCCATTGTTGACTAAGAGCAGTGGTGTTATTGAGGTCTTTTTATTTATGTCCAGGCATTTATCTCCAGGCATGTGAAAATGATACAAAAACGCTCTCTTATACAATAAGATTGAGTGTTACAATATAACAGTACAAAGAAGATTAAACATCAAAAGAGCCCTTGTTGAATAAGAGCAGTGGTGTTATTGAGGTCCCTGTGTATTAAAAAACTGTGGACGTCGAGGACCATGACTTCTTCCCTTGTGGACGAACATCGATCAAGTTCACCGGCCAAAAATATTCTCCCAGAGGCCCAGCGAACCTGAAAAAGGACAATCAAGCTCTGGTCATCTTCGTGCATAGGGTCATCTTCATCCATGGAGGCAGGCCCCTGTTAGATACTCTAAAGAAGGCGGAAATTCTCAGAGCAATTGCTCTCAAATGAAAACAGTAATTATGGGCTGTTAAAGGGAGAGTGTTAGCCATATTTATTGCCAGCCCATAATAACCATAATTAATGGTTCATTAATCAGAACCGTCGGCCTTAATGGTCTCCAACCGCCAGCTCCGGTTTGGCATTAAAAGACATTAACGCCTAAATCCAATGAAGAGCCGACGCGTGGACAACAGCTTCGGGAAACAACGAATGGTGCGGGTTCGTCAACGTAGACTTGACGTTAAAAAGATCTCATAAAATCTTTATGACAGGTCGCGTCTCACGGAGTGACTCCAAGTCGCATCAAACACTTAATAAAACAACAACACGGCGACCTTGGTCGCAGTTGCTGGCGGCAGTCTTAAACCAAAACAGCAGTGTCGACCTTGGTCGCTATGCATGTTAATCTAAAGGAAAACACTTACTTAACGTACTGCGACCAAAGTCGCAGTCCATGTAATGCAACCTTAGATTGCAGTTGCTGGCCATCTTTATCAATAACAACACTGCGACCTTGGTCGCATTTAACCATGTACAATGCGATCAAAGTCTTTGACTAAGGTCGCAGTTTAAATGTACAATGCGACCAAAGACTCTGACTACATTATATATAAAAAAAATAAACTATAAAGTAGAATTTTATCGCAGGCTGAAAACATTGATCTGAAAAGATTTTATATTTTCAAAAAAATTTATCCCAGGCTGAAAAGGAGAAACTAGATCTTTCAAAAAGAGGTAAAGAAATAAGGCGAAAAGTAATTTATATCTTATAAAGAGCGGCAAAATAAAAGGGGAGAAAATAATAATAAACAATAAGAAAAAGTTATCATAAGGGGTATTTGGTAATTTAACTTCTCCCTAAAAGCGGGCCGCAAGTCAGTGAGGTGACAAATCGAGCCACGTCACCGCAGGCTGAGAGAGTACTCTCAGCCCGCGGGCTGATATACATTTCTCTCTCTCTCTCTCTCTCTCTCTCTCTCTATATATATATATATATATATATATATATATATATATATATAATATATATATATATATATATATATATATATATATATATATATATATAGTGAGTTGATCCCCTAAGAACGGTTCTCACGAATTCATGTGAGAACTTTCACGTGGGCCGTCGGATCTGATAGAGATCTAGTTTTATTTGATTTGATCTATCAGATCCGACGACCCACGTGAAAGTTCTCACAGAAATCTGTGAGAACCGTTCTTAGAGGATCAGCTCCATATATATATATATATATATATATATATATATATATATATATATATATTACCGTCTTTATATTCATAGTACATCAGTTTTATTTGGTGGATTTTATTTGGTAGATGATATTTATGACACTAAACCAACTTTTAGTTATCAATATTTCATTATATATAGTGTCTGATATAAACGCCCGATATGCGCGCGTATTCCCGATATCTCCCCCGATATCCGATATCCGATATGAAAAAGTCTCATCCGATATGATCCCGATATCCGATATCTAGAACCTTGCTTCTAGGGTTCCAAACAAACCGATGGGGGTGATCGGATCGTCACACATAAGAAAAAGAGAGGCTAGGGTTTTTTATAAATGGAAGTCATTGAAAATGGCGGGAAAACGAGATGGAAAGGATCGGGTTTACCTTCTAGAAAACGCGAAGGGGGAGAGGACGCCGGAGCTGTCCCTCGCCGCCCATCCGTACGCCTTGCGGGGGTGCTCCGTCTCCGGTGCCGCCATTGTTAGAGAGAGAAAGACTTGAGAGAGAGAGAGAGAGAGAGAGAGAGAGAGAGGAGCGCAATGAGGTTGATCAGCGTGGCCTTTCTATAGAAAGAGAGACGGAGTCCAGTCGAAGGCAACTTTTTAGTGAAATCTGTATCACTTTTTATAAAAATAAATCAATTAAATTTAAATAAATTGGAGTATGGTCTCAAAAATAGAATCTCACTTGCTCAATAGAATTCCGGAGGACAAGGCCACGCCCGAAACGCAGAACAGAAACAAACTTGTGGGCCCCGAGTCTGGCCGAGTCACAAAGTCGAAAATATATATCATTTGAAGTAATTAAAATTAAAAAAGTGCATCTTGTGAGTACAAAATAGACAATAAAAAGTAACATATTATTTAAATTTATGATTTTAATCATTTAAATTCTTGATTCGATTATTTTATCATGATTTAAATATTTAAAAAATCTCATACAATAATTTTTATTAAGTTTCAAATTTTTCTTAGTCCTTAAACTAATCAACTCACTATTTCGACGACGGTTCATTTTGCGCCTATTTGATGAATAAGCAAAAAAAAAAAAATTAAAATATTTGATTTTTTTTTTTATTTACTTTAAATAATGTCAATCAACGAAGTGAAATTTATATTTAAATATCATAACATTAGAGTAAACTTAAAATTTTTCCAAAGAATCCAAATCTCTGCACACGCTTTAAGCAAATAGCTCAATTGATAGGACATTTTTTTTAATATGAGTTGGCTCGTTATTTCCGTCTTGTATTAGTAACAATCCCTACGCACACTTTAAACAAATCCCTCTTTATTTATTTATTTCTTTTTTTTTCTGTTGGGGTTTTGTGTGGGGTGGGGGGGTTGCTCAGATTTGGTTTCGCTCTTTTTTTTTTTTTTTTTACCAGACTGAACCAAATCATTCAAGGTTGAACCAAATCGTTCAAGGTTGAATCAAACAAAATCAAACCAATTGAAGGACAAATCAAGACAGAGTAAAGCGAAAAATTCAGTTTGAATCGGTTTGCTTCGATTCTGATCTAAAATCTCGTTGCATAAAATATGAAGCGTTATTGATTTTAGCTGATTCTTTAATGTAAAAAGGAATAAATTAAAAAATAATAAAAGGTCAATTTTTAGTGGCGGCTTTTTATCCAATCCTCATGAGGATTACATTTTTCCTTTTCTTGTTTTCAATATGTGCAATTTTTAACTGCAAACATAAGAACACGTACACAAATTAGGACGTAATTCAGCGCCAAATGTACTGCATATGAGCTTGTTTCTTGCTTTCTTTTCCAATATGCGAATTCAAATCTATGAAATTATTTCCTGGTGGTAGCAAAGAACAATATTGAAAACCATATTCCATGAGCTCATCCAAATCATCCTTTTCTTTTATTTTTGCAGAGCTACAGATTATCAGAAAGAACCAAAATAGTAGGAAAAAAATTACAAATTAAATGTAAAGGAAAATTTAATATCCATTTTGCAATTGCAACTATTGTTGGTGCAACAAAGGAGGAAACGCTTGTTCGTACTATTCTCGCAAATGAGATCATACGTGCAGTCTCAATTGGCACGTAACAGGTCATGGCATGTGATTAGGTGAGATCGCATGTGATTTTGTCACACTTGTAACAAGACTTCAAGTATGTTCACTTTGGTCATAATCGTAATTATGGGACTTAGCTTGTTTTTACAGCTGCAGTTTATGTTCCGTTTGGCCAAATGTATTGCATGTCTCTTGCTCCGTGCTGTCTTTCTCCGGCTGCATCAATCTGGGCGGTTTGATTAGCATTGGAAATCAGATCAAACCGGTTCAACCGAACTCACAAAATCTACCGGTCACATTGAACCAAATTGTTTTCAAAATGGACTAAAATGACCGAATTCGAATGGTTTGATCGGTTTCTCGACGTGACCTGAGATAAAAATCCCTTTTTTAAAACCATTGGCCCACTCAAGCCCGGTCAGCATGAGTGGCTCTGAAAGTCCATTATCCACTGGCCCAAGTTTTGTGGCAATCCCCCCGAAGCGGATCCGAGTCCACTTTGGATCCACCCGTCTCCCGAGCCCAAGTTGTTTGGCGGTCCCCCTAAACGAATCCGGGTCCACTTTGGATCCAACCCTCTTCCAACGGTTCATCCCCCATTTGAGTTTGAATTCGAATTTGAATCGCATTGGTCGCCGTATCGAACAGAGCAACGCCCCCTCCAACGCACCTCACTGTGTACAGCCTGACAAAAGCCAACGGACGACGCAAACAGAGGACCGCCGCTCACTTGTCTGCGTCGCCTCCACTCGCAGCGTCTCAGGCGGTGCAAACTCTCCCTCCAGTCAGTGGCGCTCGACGCTCGACGAGACGCCGACATCGCTGGCCTCAGAAAAAGGGCATTTGCCCGCTTGCAGCGGCGGGGATGCGCAGCCACGGTCTCCCCACCGGCGATTGACCCACATGCCTGCATCCCCATCTCATTCCCCTCCATTTGCGAGGGATCTTCGAGCACCGTGAAAGCAAAATCTCTGGCTCCCTCATCCTGAAACCCTGCCTCTTTAACCGGGGCAGCCGCCAATGACGGAGACGCCTCTTTAGAGACCACTTCGGTGAATGTTTTCTTGAAGAACTGGTCAAGATTAGGACCACAACTAGACCCCTCATCGTCGATTCCACCTCCGGCCTCATCCTCTCCGTTCCCCCAAACCGGTCACCACTTCAACCTGCTCTATCGAGCCTGTGGCCGCCGCAGACAAATCCACGTCGAAGCAGACTCTGAAACTCATCTCGTCGATGATGCGCTCGATCATACCCTCAGTGAGCTTAACTCGGCCGACCAGCTCCCACTGCCGGTCGGTGAAGCCCTCTGACCGCGCCTCTTCTCCTCTACAACTACTCCCGGAGAAAGCCATCCCCTTCTCGAAGTCCTGCTTGGGTCATATATAGGCTCGATGCAGGCAAGATGCCGCCAGATGGCCCGGCCGCCGGCAAACAAAGCAGAGGATGCCCGTCGGGCAGTCTGTCTTCCAGTGGCCATGGCCACCGCAATGTTGACAGCACAAAAGTTCAGACGCAAGCCTCATGCCGTGCCTCTTATCCAGACCCGCCCTTGCCGCCTTCCGCTGTCGTTGCACCGCCGATCGTGAGGGGGCATGTAGACCACACTTCACACGTGCATGTCTCTGGGAACTTTGAGTCCAAGGTCAGCATTGTTGAGAAGCAAAAGAGAATTTCAAATTCAAACCGACGCGGGGGCTGTTTGGTTGCAAGTAAGTGGGCGGAAGTAAGGAAATCGGGAAGTATAATTGCTCACTTTCTTATCTATCCAAACACCGGAAAAGGAAAATAAGAAAACCTCTTTTTCTTTTATCTTTTCTCTTTTACATAACCATTTCCTCACTTCCATAGTGCTACAGTTAATTTTGTGATCATGTAAATCTCATTTGTAATAAATTATAGCACGAAACAGTTAATTTTTTGACTATGTAAATCTCACTTGCATTCTAATTACAGTCTATTTTTTATTTTTCTTAATTAATTTTTATTTTAATATTATTTTACGGTCAACTTTGTGATCAACTTTCCCACTTCTACTTTCACATTACGGACCTGTTTGGTTAAGGGTGAAAGCGAGGAAGTGAGGAATTGAGGAAGTTGTAATATTTCACTTTAGAATAGAACTTGAGAATTTGTTAGTAAGTTTTCCAGTGTTTGGATATTGTTGGGAAGTATGATTTGGAAAATGTTTTGTCTTTTCTGGTGTTTGGATGGTAATGTAAAAGTGGAAGTGGAAAAGTTGACCACAAAGTTGACCGTAAAATAATATTAAAATAAAAATTAATTAAGAAAAATAAAAATAGACTGTAATTAGAATGCAAATGAAATTTATATGATCAAAAAATTAACTGTTTTGTGCTATAACTTATTACAAATGAGATTTATATGACCACAAAATTAACTGTAGCACTCTGGAAGTGAGGAAATGGTTGTGTAATAGAGAAAGAGAAAAGGAAAAAGGGTTTCTTATTTTCCTTTTTCGGTGTTTGGATAGATAAGGAAGTGAGCAATTATACTTCCCTATTTTCTTACTTCCGTCCACTTCCTTGCAATCAAACAGCCCCTATCATTCAACACCGGAAAAGACAAAATATTTTTCAAATCACACTTCCCAACAACATCCAAACACTGAAAAACTTACTAACCAATTCCCAAGTTCCAAAGGAAATTATTACTACTTCCTCAATTCCTCACTTCCTCACTTCCACCCTTAACCAAACAGGCTATAAGTTGAAAATGAACCACATATGGCAAAGCTGGTGTGATCCATGAGATTCACTCTCCCTATATTCATTTAGTTATAAATGAACTTCAAATGGATCTCTCTTTGGATTCAAATTTTGTAGTAAAAGTGCAAGTTATCAGAAATATTTAACAAACAAGACAATCTCAGAACTCAACGTAACTAATGCTTGCATAGATATATGCTCAAACATCTATCACATGAACTCCTCAAATTCACAAACACATACAGACGATATGATAACATCTCAGGTCTAAATAGTAGAACAAGCAACAACTAAAAGCAATCCAAGAAACTGACACAACTGTAATACCTCCTCAAGTACTCTCTTAACACTCTAAATAGCAAGGGGAAAGGAGCTAGCCACATCGATGACGAATCGATACCTAACATCTCCCTTGGCAAGCCTCTCCATGGCCTTGTTCACGTCGTCCATGCAAATGAGCTCAATATCTGCTGTAATATTGTGCTTCCCGGCAAAGTCTATCATCTCCTGGGTATCCTTCAGGCCCCCCATCACGCTCCCCGCCAAAATTTTACCACCTGACATGTATATAGCCAATGTAAGGTTCTCGTAAAAATGACATTGATATATGCCCCTGCGTATATGAAACGTTGATTGCTTAGTACTTACCCAAGATCAGAGAATATGCAGGAAGCTCAAATGGCTTGTCCGGTAGACCCACAAGAATCATCTTTCCGTGGGGCTTCAGCAGAAAGATCAAAGGCGTGATCGCGTGAGCTGCTGACACGGTGTTAATGATACCATCCATGGTGCCCATCGCAGCCTAACAACATAAATTTTGAGCTTTAAAATGAGATTAGGTTATGCATGAGCAATTATCTTTCAAAAAATTATTTTTTATGGAGATCTATGCATAGGAGCTTATACATATATCTTGAGTTGATAGTTCCATTGGTAACCAACAAGCTACTTGCTTCTTGTAAAAAAAAGAGCTACATGCTTGACATTTAGCTCAAAGTAAGCTTGGTCTATTAATAAACAAACTTAATTACAACAAATTGGGCCCCTTGGGAGCCAAACAGTGAAGATATAATATGAGCCGAGACCTATTTTGACCATAAAACTTATGCATATCGTCTAGATCTAACTTCATGTTTATCTCTTCACTTTACACCCAACATTCCAATATGAGACCATTTCAATCAAATATGAATACTTTACACATATTTCAAATATATATATATATATATATATATATATATATATATATTATATATATATATGGGTTACTGTACCTCAGTCGACGGCTGAGAGAGTTTCTCAGCCGGTGGTGACGTGGCTGAAAATATGCCACATATCGGTCGCAAAGTGTAGGCGCCAAAAAAATCAAAAAAATCCCGCCTAAGGAATCGTGAATCAAATTGACAAAAATACCCCTTTTTTACTTCTAAACTAGCATAAAACTCATCCACAAACAAAATTTACCTAAAGAATTTTCAGTTGAATATATCTACAGTTATAAAATTCCTAATTCTACTACATCAAAAATATAATAGAAAAAATTTGGATCAAGATAATGTGAAATAAACAGCATTATTGAAAAGTAAAAAACATGTTTGAAACATATAAAACTGTTATTTTTTATTTAATTTTTTATATTATTTTATTTCGTGTTATTTTCAACTCATATAGGTTTAATAAAAAAACTGAAATGAATAGAAAAATGAAATTTAATGTAGGGCAACCGTATATTGATTTTTCTATTACAAATGCACAATGTAAAAAAATAATGAAATACAATGATTAATTATTTCGCATTCCTTAAACATAAAAAATTCATAACAGGCGAAACATGATATCGTTCAGCACTCCGACGACAGACACTGTCTTTTTTCACATGCCTTATGTAACAGAATTCTGACCGTTTTACAAAGTCTGCGATCATAGTCGCAGTAATTGTATAATAAAGCTTTCAAATATTGAGACCATGGTCGCAGACATAATATAATATAACTTTCAATTTATATACCGACTGCGACACTAGTCGCAGTCATAGATAACAAAACTTTTTATCACTGCGTCCATGGTCGCAGACTTAATATAATATAACTTTCAATTTTATATCACGTCTGCGACCCTAGTCGCATTCCTTATTCGCATAAAAAATAACAGACGAAACATGCTATCGTTCAGTACTGCGACCTTATTCAACACTGCGACCAAAGTCGCAATCTTTTTTCGCATGCCTTATGTAACAGATTTTTGATAATTTTACAAAGTAGATTAGCCATGCGACCCTGAGATCAGTCTGCGTATATTACATCTTATAAAATACTATATTAATTACTCTAAATTAAATGAAGTAATTAATATTCTATCTACCGTGATACAACAACAGTCTCGAAAAAAGAGATGCACTAATATTAATCTCGATAAAGGAAAGATGTGCACCATACGTAATTTAAAGATATAGGAAAAATATTTTATAAAAGTTAATTTGTACTTCACGAAGTAAACCTCTGAAAAAAAGGAACTCTTCGGATTCTCCGGCCATAACTCTTCAATTAAATATTTATTTATTTTTTTACCACTTCTTCCAATACTCAACCGTCACCTATAACAATTATTATTACTATTCATGTTCTTTCACATTATTGACCTTTATATAGTGCTTGTAACTAATATATTATCTCATATCTAAAAACTATATTTTTGCTCTTCCTTTTCAATTTGAATTCAAAAACTTTCACAAAACAATTCATTCTTGAATCATGTCTTCCCCATCTTCTTCCTCTGAACGCTCAGATTTTAACTTCAATCATTCACCCACTAGTCTCTTTCTTTAGGGTATTCTAGTGAATCTGATACCAGTGTGGACTTCACTCTATTTGACTATCTCACTACATCAAATAATATTTTATCTGATCCTCCTCTTCATGAGGATGATGAAGTTTTCATGGGGCTTAATGAGGAGGAAATTATTCCTCTGCCACTTGACAGAGACATGCTTGATGAAAACATGTCCTCTGATGCTGGAGGCTCGCTTTCTTTGAGCATATTTTTAACAGATTCTTCTCGACACGGATCGGACGAAGAGCTTGATAGAGACGATCCATTCTGAGAGTTTATCGATGAACCAAAAAAATCCTCAAAAAGAGGAAGATGATAAGGAAATAAGCAATGAACAGGAAGACGAGGAGAATGAAGACGACGAATCTGCTTATGATGGTGATGACGACGAGGATTAGGATTTCCTGATCTTCTGATATTCAACGTTATTTTGTCTTCTTTTAAGAGATTTTAATGCTCTTTTTTTGTAAGGTTTCTTTCTGACCATATTATGTTATAAATAAAATTTACTTCTATCTGTAAAATAATCTTTCATATTTTTAAATACATATAAAGTATACCGTATAGTTATTATTTCTGCATTTTATCTGCGATAATGGTCGCAGTACTCATATAATAATTACATATGAAACTGCGACCACGGTCGCTGTCCAGTCATAAACAGTTTGATTGTTTGCATTCAATAAAGTTAAATATAGCTACCATGATCACAGTCAAAAATTAAACTATATAAACAGATAATACTGCGAACATGATCGCAGTCCTCTCAAATCAGTATATTTTACTGTATATCACGAATTAGAAAACTACGACTGCTGTCGTTAAACACTGCGACCATAGTCCCAGTCCTACTTCGGATGTAATAAGTAAAAAAAATTCGTAGTTTAGTTACAGTGAAGAGCAAATATATAAAATCATACGTAAACTGCGACTATAGTATCAGTCCTTAGTCACCGTTATTACATTTAACCTAGCAAAAAATTCATCCACAAAAAATGCTGTCGTGAGTACTGCGACCATAGACGCAGTCCTTGATCGCATGCGATATGTAAAAAAATTTAATAATTTATAGGCGGCTGAGACAACAGTCACAGTGAAGAACAAATATATAAAATAATACGTAAACTGCGATTATAGTATCAGTTCTTAGTCACCGTTATTACATTTAACCTAACAAAAAAAACGTCCACGACTTGCTCTCGTTAAGCACTGCGATCATAGTCGCAGTCCTTGTCCGCATTCAATATGTAAAAAAATAATAATAATTTATACATTACATGTGAAAAAAGTAAACTGCGATTATATTCAAAATCAGTAAATTTCAAATAGTAAACAAAAAAAATTAATAAAGAAGCATTCAAATTAGTTTCGTGATTTGATGAAATGGTCGCAGTTTGGCCAAAGTTATAAAAGATAATTGTGACAATATTGACTAATGTCAGAAATATAAAAAAATAATAAACTATACAGATCCACTGTCTTTTACCGCAGGGGCATTTAGTAATTTCAACTGTTTCATTAGGCGGGGCGTCCTTTCTAGTGTGGCTAATAATGTGCCACGTCACCGCAGGCTGAGAGAGTCTCTCAGCCGTCGGCTGATATACATTTTTCTCATATATATATATATATATATATATATATATATATATATATATATATGAGAGAGAGACTTGTGTCATTTCGGAAGGATTCGAGGCCGAATCTTTCCCACTCAAACACAACCCTATGACATCCGAGTGTAAGATTCACTCCGATGAAGTTGATCTACATTATTTCAAGCAATTTAAACAAAAAATCGTGTATTTTTAATACTTTTTGCCCATCCATCAAAAAGGCGTAGATGACCGAAAATAGCATATTACTTAGATCTATAACTTTAGACATACAATTCTCGATCCGACTATTTCATCATGATCTAAACACTTAAAAATTCTCACACAATAATTTTTGTTAGATTTCAAATATTCTACACCATTAAACTAACCAACTCACTATTTCGGGTATTCATTTTGCGCCTACTTGATGGATGGGCAAAAAATATTCAAAATACATGATTTTAAATTTTTAATTACTTGAAATATGTAGATCAACTTCAATGGAGTGGATTTTACACTCAGATGTCGTAGGGTTGTATTTGAGTGGGAAGGATTCGGCCTCGAATCCTTCCTGAATGATACAAGTCTCTCTCTCTCTCTTTCTATATATATATATATATGGGCTTACTGTACCTCAGCCCGCGGGCTGAGAGAGTTTTCTCAGCCTGCGGGCGTGGCAACATCACCGCCCCACATCTGTAATAATTTTGGCGGGCAAAATCCTGTAAAATCCCGCCCAATTTAATGCCAGTCACCTCAACATTGTAATTTTCAAAAATACCCTCCCTCACAATTTTTTACCGACCTTGGTAGCAGTCCTCAGAAAAAGACCGCGACCTTGGTAGCAGACTTGGTAGCAGTCCTCAGAAAAAGACTGCGACCTTGGTAGCAGTCCTCAGAAAAAGACTGCGACCATGGTAGCAGTCCTTAGAAAAGACTGTGGTAGCAGACCTTGGTAGCAGTCCTCAGAAAAAGACTGCGACCTTGGTAGCAGTCCTCAGAAAAGACTGCGACCATGGTAGCAGTCCTCATAAAAACACTGCGACCGTGGTAGCAGTTCTCATAAAAATACTGCGACCATGATAACAGTCCTCAGAAAAAGACTGCGACCTTGGTAGCAGTCCTCAGAAAAAGACTGCGACCTTGGTAGCAGTCCTTAGAAAAGGCTGCGACCGTGGTAGCAGTTCTCATAAAAACACTGCGACCTTGGTAGCAGTCCTCAGAAAAAGACTGCGACCTTGGTAGCAGTCCTTAGAAAAGACTGCGACCGTGGTAGCAGTTCTCATAAGTACTGCGACTATATTAAAAATCATTAAATATCAAATCAGATAAAAAAAATTAAGAAGCAGCATTCACTGTCTTTTACCGAAAAAGTAGCTTTTCATAAGGGGTATTTGGTAATTTAACTTCTTTCGATAAGCGGGCAGCAAGTTAGTGGGGTGCAAAATTGAGCCACGTCAGCGCAGGCTGAGAGAGTTCTCTCAGCCCGCGGGCTGATATACATTTCTCTCTCTCTCTCTCTCTCTCTCTATATATATATATATATATATATATATATATATATAGAGAGAGAGAGAGAGAGAGAGTGTGTGTGTACCTCAGCCGCCGGCTGAGAGAGACTCTCCTAGCTATCACTTCAAGATGATCGCAAACCTACTGTAACATGGTCGCAGTCCACTGTAATATGATCGCAGTCCTAAAAAATCATATATTTTCAGTGTAATTAGGACTGCAACCATGGTCGCAGTCCTCAGATAAAGACTACGACCTTATTCGCAGTCCTTATAAAAGACTGCAAGTATGGCAGAGTTCTCATAAAAACACAGCGACTTAATCACAGTCCTCACATAAAACTGTGACCATGATACCAGCACCTAAAATTGTGGTTAAAATTCAGCCACGTTGCGCCAGCTGAGAAAGTCTCTCTTAGCTGGCGGCTGAGGTACAGATCCCTCATATATATATATATATATATATATATATATATAATATATATATATATATATATATATATATATATATAGTGAGAAAACAACTGACATAGAAGGAAATTTTCTCCTTTGGCGCACTCAAAATTCAACTGTTTCATCAAAATTTTAAGATCAGATCTTACATTAACATCTTTGTTGCCTAAAAAATATAGGTGTATGAAAATTCATATGGTTTGAACCTTATTTGCTAATGGATTTTAGTGGATGCATTTGTTTTATTGGAGAAAAATCATTAATTTTACAACCACTTGATTTATAAGTAAGAGATGTTAAAAACTCATGAATGTTCATTTATATATATTTCATGACATTAAGATTAGTTTGAACAGTTTAGATCTTGAAATGTTGTAGTAAAAACGAGTTGTGAGTGCGCCAAAGGAGAAAAATTCCTCCTATGTCAGTTTTTTTCCAGTTTTCTTATATATATATATATATATATATATATATATATATATATATATATATATATATATATATATATATATATATATAGTGAGTTGATCCCTAAGAACGGTTCTCACGAATTAATGTGAGAACTTTCACGTTGGCCGTCGGATCTGATAGAGATCTGGTTTTATTTGATTTGATCTATCAGATCCGACGACCCACGTGAAAGTTCTCACAAAAATTCGTGAGAACCGTTCTTAGAGGATCGGCTCCATATATATATATATATATATATATATATATATATATATATATATATATATATATATATATATATATATATATATATATATATATATTAGCCAAGCGAACATCGAACACACCCTACTCATTCTTCTACATGATCAGTATGAACAATCTCATAGGAATATATGATGTTTGTTACTTTCACTCACCTTTTCTTCATCCCTCTCTAAAATGTTTCATTGTTTTCACTTTGTTCAATATCAACTCGAGCTATCAAAAATTATTCTAATATAACATAACAAAAACAATGGTTAAAATCAAGAGCGCTAAGAAGAAACTTGGAGTTAAAACTTCACAAAATTGTATTAACTCCCAAGGCTTCGGCATTATAAACAGACGAGAACTTATAAAGAGAGACAGAAGTCGGTCGGCATTCAAATTTTATACCTGAATTTGCTGGGGGTTACTGCTGACAATGAAAGAGTCAGCTCCCAACCTTTCAATGGCCTCCTTCTCTTTGCTGGGTGAGGAGCTAATCACTGTGACTTTCATCCCAAACCCCTTCGCAAACTTCACAGCCACATGCCCGAGCCCACCAAGCCCGACCACACCAAGATGCTTCCCAGGTTCATTGAGCCCAAAGTTTTTCATCGGGCTGTACACTGTGATTCCAGCACATAGAAGTGGTGCACCCTTATCTAGTGGTAAATTATCGGGGAACTTGACTGCGAAGTGCTCATTGACGACTAGCATATTGGAATAGCCTCCATAAGTCACCGTGCCATCATTGTCGATGGAATTGTAAGTGAAAATCAGATTGGGGCAGTAGTTCTCAAGGTCTTGCTTGCAACTTTGACAAGAACGGCAAGAACCAACTATGCATCCAACTCCCACCTTGTCTCCAATTTTGAATTTTTTGTACATTTTTTCCAACTTCAGTAACAATGCCCGCAATCTCATGCCTGCACAAAAGACCATTCCGTTTTATATTTTAGGTGAATTGTAAGTGTTATAGAGTTCTTCTGTACATCAGAAATGAATATTTCTTACTAATTAGGTAGATACAATAAACTCTACCGTGTCCCTGTATGCTCAAGAAGCATAAAATGTGCTTAGTTAATTAAGTAAACTTGTTTCATCTGGAAACAAAATCAAGTTTACTTGTTTGTTGGCATAGGGAAACACATTGCAATGTCAGACCGATGAAATCACCATATTTTCCTTAAAATCAAAAGAAATGTTATAAATAGAGCATATTTACTTATTTGTGTGAACATGTAACAGATGGACACCAGCGCATGCAAACACTGCTGTGGAGAATTTGAACACGAGGACTTCCGGTTTACAGCAAATCATTTGGTTTGATGTTATCGATTCAATAAACTTAAAAGCGGCATTGCTAATAGATAACAAGAAACCTTATCACTGACAAGATACTCAGGCTATGGAAAACTAGAAAATCTTTTCTCAAAGAAAAGGAATTATGAATTTGAAAATGATATACACTACTGAGTTTTGGCTCGATAGCCCTTAAACATAAGAAATAAAGCTCTTATGCCACTGCTGTAACAATAATTGACACCATATTTTTCATCTCATATATGAAAATTCCAAGCATAGTCAAAATACTGAGATCGAATTTAAACTACATGAACACATCTAGATCTAAAAAGTACTTACCCAGCAACCAGCGGGTACCGGGTAGTTCCCCAATCATTCTTGATGCTGTGAAGGTCTGAGTGGCAGATACCACAATACATAATCTTCAAGGTGACATCATCATCTCCATTGTTCCTACACTCAGGGCGGCAAGTTAAAAGTTAAATCATTTTCCAAGTACATAAACTGCAAGTTTTATTTAACATCAATAGACATTGAACAACATTTGTGACGCAATTTTAGACTTCAATTTTGAATTTCTAGACTACAAATCTGAAAAATTCAAGTACAAAGCAGGGGAGACCTTGAAGTAACTTGCACAACATGCAAATTACAAAATTTCAAAACTTTACCTGAAACTAGAAGTTTTCAACATGAAAATTTTACCAACTCACTTTTTTCCTCAACCCATCAAAACACTCAAGCTAATAGATCTATATCTGTCTTCAAAAATCAGCTAAAATCAAGACAGAAACTTTGCAAGTGTAGTTGTTGCAAAATGTTCTCTTTGAATTCTTTCTCTCTCTCTAAATTTTCACATAAAAATTCTAGACATTGAGTTTTAAATATTATGTATTTTGAGATCCTTTCCCTCTCAAAATGGTGGCACCCCTCTTCTTTATGAGATTTACAAAAAATAAAATAGAAATTATATCAGCAGTTTGGCAACTAAAAGGCACTATTTGCAAACAAAATTGCATTTTTGCAAGCGAAATAAACCCCACAAAACTCTATTTTTCTGCAAAAATTAGCTGCTGCAAAAGAAAATGCAGGTATACAAAAAACCTCAAAGAAATTTCGCAATGGACTCAAAAATATGAATATAGATTGGCTGCCATCAGAGCTAAGGAAGAAGGGGGCAGGGTCATTTTGTAAAAAGGGATAATTTGAGGTACCTTCTTGAAAAAGAGAAGGGAGAGAGAATGCCTGAAGAGTCTCTGGCAGCCCATCCAACTGCCTCCCGGCGTTGCTCCGCCGCCGGTGCCGCCTGCTTCCCGTTCTCTTTTGCCTCCATTTCCCCCAAAATAAGAAAATAAAATAATTTCTTTTTCTTGCTTTTGTCCCCCTTAGCCTAAAGGTTTTGTTTGTGTTGTTTCATTTTATAGAGGGAGGGAGATGATGACGCCCTAAATGACGAGATAATTGGGGTCTTTTTGCTTCTGCTTTTTGCCGCGGGGAAGTATTTTTGGGATGAATTTATTTTTTTTTTTAATTTCTGAATAAATTCCGGAGCGGTGGGATTTATAAATGCGCAGTAAATTCGAGCCACCGCTAGCTAGCTGGTTGATGCCCCCAACCACCAGACACATCACTACGGTGGGGCCCACATGGTTTATATGAAACTTGTTTTTTTCCCCTCTAAAAATTGCTAAACATCAAAATGAATACATTGTTGTGCCTACGACAACAACCCAATAGAGGAATCTTTGAATCTCCCAAATACGAAGAACAGTCACAAAACCGCACAAATACCAAACACCAGAGAAAGCACACGCAACAAACAATCTAACGAGGTTCCGGCCTCAATGCCTACGTCCCCGGTGCAATCAAAAGAGAAGTTTATTACTTTAGAAGAAGATTACAATGCTAGCAGCTTCTCTGATCTCAAGAGAGCTCCAGAATTTTCAGTCTTAGCCAACCCTAGAAAAAACCGTATTTATACAACACGGTTTCTAAATCTGCAGTTTCTGCCCCCACCCGCTTGTCAGTCGACCGGACGGTCGACCGACCCCTTCCACCGGTCGACCGGGCGGTCGACCGGATGCCCAACAGAGAGTTGGGTACTTTCAGTCGGTCGACCGAGCTCCAACCTCGTGCATGTTGTGTACGTCGGTCGATCGGGCAGGGCGACCGGGCACCTGCTACTGCGGGCGGTCGACCGGACCGGTCGACCGAAACACCTGTTCTGCTGCTGTTTGGCTATTTCCTGACTGCTGCTTCCTTCGTCTTTTGTCATCGACTTCCTCAGCGATCACTCGACGACCCCTCGACGATCCTTGTCAACTACCTCAGCAATACTTCTCTCTTTCCAACAATTCTCCACCTCGGTGAAGATTCCCAAATCTGAGCCGAACTGTCCATCGACTCGAGAGCAGTTGCACCAATGTGGTTGCCTACGTACCCTACCCAAGGATCAAACCGTCCGTAGTTCATCCAAATGAGCTTCAGCAAGCTCAAGATACCTGAAGGACATGGAGCAAAGCTTTGTAATGTGCAAACTTAACTCCCGACACCACCTTAGTAAGCATGCCGGCGGGATTCTCCGATGTGTGAATCTTCAACAGTTCGATGTCGCCCTCTTCTAGAATCTCCCAAACGAAGTGGTACCTGACGTCGATATGCTTCGTCCTTGCATGATAGACCTGGTTTCTGGCCAAGTAAATGGCGCTCATGCTATCACAGTTAATCTTCAGCAGATCCTGTTCCATGGCCAAGTCATCAAGCAACCCTTGAAGCCAGATCGCCTCCTTCATGGCCTCTGTCATAGCCTTATACTCAGCCTCTGTGGTCGACAAAGCGACGGTAGACTGCAGTGTAGAGCGCTAACTCACCGGTGCCTGAGAGAATGTGAAGACATATCCTGTTGTCGACCGGCGCTTGTCAAGGTCACCCGCATAGTCTGAATCAACATACCCTATGCACTCTTGCTTTCCCGTGGAGTCCTTCTCAAACACTAGACATACATCAATTGTTCCTTTGATGTACCTCAAGATCCACTTCACAGCTTCCAATGACCCTGTCCCGGATCATGCATATATCTGCTCACCATGGAGACGGCCTGTAATAGATCTGGTCTCGTACACACCATAGCGTACATTAATGTAATACCCCGTTCCCGGAATACGTACTTAGTTGCGTATTCAGATTTTCGGTCGTATTTTTTCGATTTGTTTCCTGTATTTATTCCGTATTATGAATTCCTTATATGACTGTTTTGTCTTGGATTTGGATTCGTGGATTCGGAGTCAGCCCTAGTCTGAACCGAAGGCCCGATCCTAGAGTATTACTCGATTTAGACATTCTGATAATTAGAATTGACCGATTTTAGTTTTAAATATCATTTTCTAATATTTTAGATTTTATATGATTTTCTGGATTTTTCCTGAATTTAATTAAATATTTTCAAAACCGGTGTCGGCCAGTACCGTTGACCGATTCCCGGAATTTTAATTTACAAACGGTTTGGAATTTCTAAAAGTGCCTTTAGACATTATTTCTTAAAATCATATTTCCTATCTAAATTCAATTTCTGGGATTTATCAGATTTTATCAAAATCCGGCCAATCCGGAGTATACCGAGATTGACGGTTGATTTCTGGATTTTTATCTTGAAAATGAGATTGAATCTTTGAAAACCGATTTCACCAAAAATCATTTTATAATATTTATGATTTCTAAGAATTTTGGGAAGCTTTTCGGATTACTTTATTTTTGGGCCTTTCCGGTGTTTTCCCAGTTACCGAGGAGATTGTCCCGTATATTCCACTCTGTCTTTTCCACTCTCTCTTCTTCCTCAAACGCGGATCTCACCAACCTGGGATTCCGCATTTATTGTGAAGATCCTCCCCATTCCGCATTTAATGCACTTCAGATCAAATCCCATCCATTATCATGACTTTCTCTCTCCTCTTTGAAACGCAGCTTTTGGCTTTCCCTAAACGCGGCTTAATCCCTGCGTTTAACCCATTCGGCCCAACGCAGGTGAGGGCTGCGTTTTGAGTGAAGGGAATGCAAGATTCTCCTCCTTTATTGCTTTGTCCTATATGGTATGCAACACCATTATGATATCCTCTTTTCTCTCTCTTCATTAATTCCTTCTCTTCCAAATGTCATTTCCAAGACACCCCACTCCTCCCTCATCATCACAACAGCCAAGTGGCCAAGAGAGTCACCTCATCTCCCCATTTTGCAAAAACCCCCTCTCCTTTAATTATTTGCATCACTTTACAAACTCAAATCCTATAAATACCTTTTCTTCTCCATTTCACTTCATTTTCTCTTCTTTCTCTTCACCAAAGCCTTAACCTCCACCAGCTCCTCCTTCATCTCCACCACAACAACCACCACTACAACTCCTCCAACTCCTTACCTTCATCTTCTTCCTCCTTCATCTCCATGGAAACCACCACAAACTCCAAAGCTTCCACCTTCTCCTTTACCTTCTCCAAAAATACCACCACCATCAAAATCCTCCACAAACCACCATCACTCCATCTCCTCAAGGGCCGGCCACTCCTTTTGGATTGGGGTCGTGCTCTTTTTCGTTGGCAAGACTCAAAGACCGGTCCCTCCTTTTGGATTGGAGCCGTGTTCTTCTCCGTTGGCAAGACTTAGGGCCGGTACCCTCCTTTTGGATTGGGGCCGAACTTCCCTTCGTCGGGCGCAACAAAGGAATCTTGTCAGCGAGTGATTTTCCTCGCCAAGACTTTCCTAACGCGGATCTCAACCCCGCGTCTGGGCAATCCCTTAACGCGCTCCGCGCGTTTCTGTATTGGCGTGACGCAGAGTTTATACTCGCGTCCGCATTTCCTTCATGGACACGGGACTTGAACCCCGCGTTTATGACACCATCGCGACGCGATCCCCGCGTCTGTGATTCCCGCGTTTGTGTTCTTCTTGTGTTAACGCGACGCAGAACCCACGTCCGCGTCCGCGTTTCCCTCGCGTCCGCACTTGAACGCAGACCTCGCGTTTGAGGCATCTTGCGACGCGAACCCCGCGTCTGCGAACCCCGCGTCTACTATTCCTATGTCTGATTCCCGCGCCTGGTACTTTCCGCGACGCGATCCCCGCGTCTGCTCTTTCCCGCGTCTGTTATTCCTGCGACGCGACTCCCGCGTCTGCGTCCCCCGCGTCTCACTTTCCAAGCCGCGTCTCCCTGTGTCCCTTTCTCTCTCTAGGTTCCTCTCTCTAACTCTTTCTCTCTCCTCTTCACTTTCTCTCTCCTCATAACTATATATTATTTTATGGCGCGTGCGCGAGTTCCATGGATTTCGGACCTTATCGGCTTTCCGATGATTTAGGCGAGTGTTCTCGCTATCCTCTTGACTTCCTATTTTCATTGATTATGCGAGTGATCTCGCTTTATTCTTGGCTTTCCTATTTCATGTGGTACTAACATTGCAGGTACTCTCGGGCCCTTCAACCTCCGGTCACTCACTATCTCAACAGAGACGTGATTGGGACCGCCAGGTTTCTCAGTTCAGCCTCCGACCACTCACTATCTCGAAAGAGAAGTGATTGGGACCGACAGGTTTCTCAGTTCAGCCTCCGGTCACTCACTATCTCGAAAGAGAGGTGATTGGGGCCGGTAGGTCTCTCGGTCTTCAGCCTCGGTCACTCACTATCAGTGATTGAGACCGTCAGGTCCCGCAGCTCCGCTTGGTTATGCTCAGCTATTACTTTATCATATACCTGTTACATTCATGTTACTATTTAATACTGTTTATATTACCTGACCACCTGACATGCTACTACTTAGCAAGACCCCTTGTTATGACATGACTTGCCACCAGACTAATTTCAACCTCTTGACATGATTGGTTACCTGCCTCCTGTTATGCTTGTTATGTAACCCCTGATATATTAATACTTGACTTGTGATTATCACATTACGGGAATCCTGCCTTGTTATCCTGAATGGAACTAAGTGCCACACAGAGCAAAGTGCCACACCATATTCGGTGGGGGCCACCTCTTGAATCTGTGGGGGCCACCTCTAGAATCCATCCCCTCAGAGCAAAGTGCCACATGGAACAAAGTGCCACACCATACACGGTGGGGGCCACCTCTTGAATCTGTGGGGGCCACCTCTTGAATCTGTAGGGCCTTTTCCTGTCATGACTAGTTATTCCCGTAATCTGTTAATATTGATAAGTTATAATAAACAACTTGCACCTGGTTTGGGGGAAACTGATGGGCCCTGATTAATCATGTTCATGGTGGCACTATCGAGTCACGCGTGGCCACATACTTGAGGGATCTCCTGGCGGCCACCAGGGATTCCGTGGGGTGTACTGGCACCCCTACTCCTGATTATTCCTGCCGGGTATGCACACGCCCTAGGCCTATTTCTATGGGATCTGCGATACTCTATTCCTGTTCGGGCGTCCATAAGTCCCGGTACCTAGCGGTACGTTCCGGCTCAGCACCGGATACTCCTGAACCGTTGTCCCGGGCATGTACGGGACCCATCCAGAACATGATTCATCGAACTTTAATCAGTTTCCAAATAACTGGCTATATAAGTTGTGAGTGGAAGTATGTGGAATGGGACACATACTGAAGCTTGGAACTTAGGTGGCCCCAATAATAATAAGCCATGTGAATCTGTTGTGTTGTTTTGTAACTCGGATTGTATGCGCTTGGATTACGGTGACATGAGATAAAGGTATATAGATGAGGGTTTCCTTGTTTGGATTATTCCTTCGAGGTACTAGTCTCATGGAGCCTAACCTAAGTGTCTACGATTGGTTTTGCTCGTAATCGGCTTTACATCGGTTTTAACGTTTTATCGGTTTTATGTTAGTTTAGGAGATATCTAGTGGTGCCTGATATGACTCCTGTTATTCCTATTATGATTCATGTTATGATTCCTGTTATGTACTCCTGTTATAACCTACCTGTCTCTTGTTCTTATCTGATCATATCATGAGTACTTCCTACTTGATATCGTTTGTTTTATGCACACTTGTGCTCATCCTGGCTCGCCACTTGGCTTTTGTATCACCACTCGCCTGGGGTTTTCATCTGACTCCCTGGATTCTCATGTCCAGGTCATGGAGCTTGGAGCGTGTGGATTCTCCCAGTTGCTGATCAGAGTGGCGCAGCGGTAGCATGGATCTCCAGCAGACCGTCCAGAGTCTCATCCTTCCAGGCCCCCTTGTGTGCCTCTCGAGTTTCCCTTGTAACTCGTGAGTGCCTTTTCTACTGTTCATACTTGTACATTTCCTTGTAATCCCGCAATTGCGCATATCAGTGATGTAATATTCATGTAATATTGGATCACCTCTGGTGATAACTTTGTAACTGTACTCATGTGTTGGAATGTATAATGCACCACTTGCTTCCGTACTCTGATTCTTGCCTGTACTGATGCTTAGCGTATATACGCGAAGGTACTTCTGACTTGCGTATATACGTTGCAGTAATGTCTCCGTATCCGCCAGGATCGGGGCGTTACAGGTTGGTATCAGAGCTTAGGCTCTAAACCTCTTCAGTACGTCCAGAAGGCAAATCAATGGTAAAGAGATTTGCAACTGGAATACATGAGTCTTGGTTATACATTCCAACTGCAAGTGCAGAGTTATCTATTTCTTGACTATCTTTCCTTTGATTTCAAATCCCTCCTTGACTATCTTTCCTTTGATTCCTAAATCCTTCATATCCTTTCCCTGTTTTGGTTTTATGAAGCCTTATACTATTTTAAGATATGACTAGACTAGAGAGGTAGTGGCTGGTTCAGAATGAAGCTTTTATGTGATCTCTTCGGCCAACTTGATGAAGCTTGGTATTCTCCAGATCGATCTTGATCTGGCTATCTTTCAGAGGACAGCAGTCGGATTCTTAATTATCGGTCTTCTTTATTATGCTCAGGATTTTCGGGTTTTCTTTATTACACAGCCACGACATCATCAGTATTCATTTACTTCACAGCCACGACATCATCAGTATTATTCAGCATTATTCTAAAGATTTATTACACAGCCACGATATCATCAGCCGGAAATGCAGAGTATGATTATTATTCAGTTGACTTGAGAGCCCTACCTATAGTGCTTCATATCTTAATTAGTATAAATTCCACCTTTGTCCCCTTTGTATTCAATTTACCCCTTATCGAAATTGCGAGGACGCATTTTTGTAAGGTGGGTGGATTGTAATACCCCGTTCCCGGAATACGTACTTAGTTGCGTATTCAGATTTTCGGTCGTATTTTTTCGATTTGTTTCCTGTATTTATTCCGTATTATGAATTTCTTATATGACTGTTTTGTCTTGGATTTGGATTCGTGGATTCGGAGTCAGCCCTAGTCTGAACCGAAGGCCCGATCCTAGAGTATTACTCGATTTAGACATTCTGATAATTAGAATTGACCGATTTTAGTTTAAATATCATTTTCTAATATTTTAGATTTTATATGATTTTCTGAATTTTTCCTGAATTTAATTAAATATTTTCAAAACCGGTGTCGGCCAGTACCGTTGACCGATTCCCGGAATTTTAATTTACAAACGGTTTGGAATTTCTAAAAGTGCCTTTAGACATTATTTCTTAAAATCATATTTCCTATCTAAATTCAATTTCTGGGATTTATCAGATTTTATCAAAATCCGGCCAATCCGGAGTATACCGAGATTGACGGTTGATTTCTGGATTTTTATCTTGAAAATGAGATTGAATCTTTGAAAACCGATTTCACCAAAAATCATTTTATAATATTTATGATTTTTAGAATTTTTGGGAAGCTTTTCGGATTACTTTATTTTTGGGCCTTTCCGGTGTTTTCCCAGTTACCGAGGAGATTGTCCCGTATATTCCACTCTGTCTTTTCCCACTCTCTCTTCTTCCTCAAACGTGGATCTCACCAACCTGGGATTCCGCATTTATTGTGAAGATCCTCCCCATTCCGCATTTAATGCACTTCAGATCAAATCCCATCCATTATCATGACTTTCTCTCTCCTCTTTGAAACGCAGCTTTTGGCTTTCCCTAAACGCGGCTTAATCCCTGCGTTTAACCCATTCGGCCCAAACGCAGGTGAGGGCTGCGTTTTGAGTGAAGAGAATGCAAGATTCTCCTCCTTTATTGCTTTTGTCCTATATGGTATGCAACACCATTATGATATCCTCTTTTCTCTCTCTTCATTAATTCCTTCTCTTCCAAATGTCATTTCCAAGACACCCCACTCCTCCCTCATCATCACAACAAGCCAAGTGGCCAAGAGAGTCACCTCATCTCCCCATTTTGCAAAAACCCCCTCTCCTTTAATTATTTGCATCACTTTACAAACTCAAATCCTATAAATACCTTTTCTTCTCCATTTCACTTCATTTTCTCTTCTTTCTCTTCACCAAAGCCTTAACCTCCACCAGCTCCTCCTTCATCTCCACCACAACAACCACCACTACAACTCCTCCAACTCCTTACCTTCATCTTCTTCCTCCTCATCTCCATGGAAACCACCACAAACTCCAAAGCTTCCACCTTCTCCTTTACCTTCTCCAAAAATACCACCACCATCAAAATCCTCCACAAACCACCATCACTCCATCTCCTCAAGGGCCGGCCACTCCTTTTGGATTGGGGCCGTGCTCTTTTTCGTTGGCAAGACTCAAAGACCGGTCCCTCCTTTTGGATTGGAGCCGTGTTCTTCTCCGTTGGCAAGACTTAGGGCCGGTACCCTCCTTTTGGATTGGGGCCGAACTTCCCTTCGTCGGGCGCAACAAAGGAATCTTGTCAGCGAGTGATTTTCCTCGCCAAGACTTTCCTAACGCGGATCTCAACCCCGCGTCTGGGCAATCCCTTAACGCGCTCCGCGCGTTTCTGTATTGGCGTGACGCAGAGTTTATACTCGCGTCCGCATTTCCTTCATGGACACGGGACTTGAACCCCGCGTTTATGACACCATCGCGACGCGATCCCCGCGTCTGTGATTCCCGCGTTTGTGTTCTTCTTGTGTTAACGCGACGCAGAACCCACGTCCGCGTCCGCGTTTCCCTCGCGTCCGCACTTGAACGCAGACCTCGCGTTTGAGGCATCTTGCGACGCGAACCCCGCGTCTGCGAACCCCGCGTCTACTATTCCTACGTCTGATTCCCGCGCCTGGTACTTTCCGCGACGCGATCCCCGCGTCTGCTCTTTCCCGCGTCTGTTATTCCTGCGACGCGACTCCCGCGTCTGCGTCCCCCGCGTCTCACTTTCCAAGCCGCGTCTCCCTGTGTCCCTTTCTCTCTCTAGGTTCCTCTCTCTAACTCTTTCTCTCTCCTCTTCACTTTCTCTCTCCTCATAACTATATATTATTTTATGGCGCGTGCGCGAGTTCCATGGATTTCGGACCTTATCGGCTTTCCGATGATTTAGGCGAGTGTTCTCGCTATCCTCTTGACTTCCTATTTTCATTGATTATGCGAGTGATCTCGCTTTATTCTTGGCTTTCCTATTTCATGTGGTACTAACATTGCAGGTACTCTCGGGCCCTTCAACCTCCGGTCACTCACTATCTCAACAGAGACGTGATTGGGACCGCCAGGTTCTCAGTTCAGCCTCCGGTCACTCACTATCTCGAAAGAGAAGTGATTGGGACCGACAGGTTTCTCAGTTCAGCCTCCGATCACTCACTATCTCGAAAGAGAGGTGATTGGGGCCGGTAGGTCTCTCGGTCTTCAGCCTCCGGTCACTCACTATCAGTGATTGAGACCGTCAGGTCCCGCAGCTCCGCTTGGTTATGCTCAGCTATTACTTTATCATATACCTGTTACATTCATGTTACTATTTAATACCTGTTTATATTACCTGACCACCTGACATGCTACTACTTAGCAAGACCCCTTGTTATGACATGACTTGCCACCAGACTAATTTCAACCTCTTGACATGATTGGTTACCTGCCTCCTGTTATGCTTGTTATGTAACCCCTGATATATTAATACTTGACTTGTGATTATCACATTACGGGAATCCTGCCTTGTTATCCTGAATGGAACTAAGTGCCACACAGAGCAAAGTGCCACACCATATTCGGTGGGGGCCACCTCTTGAATCTGTGGGGGCCACCTCTAGAATCCATCCCCCAGAGCAAAGTGCCACATGGAACAAAGTGCCACACCATACACGGTGGGGCCACCTCTTGAATCTGTGGGGGCCACCTCTTGAATCTGTAGGGCCTTTTTCCTGTCATGACCAGTTATTCCCGTAATCTGTTAATATTGATAAGTTATAATAAACAACTTGCACCTGGTTTGGGGGAAACTGATGGGCCCTGATTAATCATGTTCATGGTGGCACTATCGAGTCACGCGTGGCCACATACTTGAGGGATCTCCTGGCGGCCACCAGGGATTCGTGGGGTGTACTGGCACCCCTACTCCTGATTATTCCTGCCGGGTATGCACACGCCCTAGGCCTATTTCTATGGGATCTGCGATACTCTATTCCTGTTCGGGCGTCCATAAGTCCCGGTACCTAGCGGTACGTTCCGGCTCAGCACCGGATACTCCTGAACCGTTGTCCCGGGCATGTACGGGACCCATCCAGAACATGATTCATCGAACTTTAATCAGTTTCCAAATAACTGGCTATATAAGTTGTGAGTGGAAGTATGTGGAATGGGACACATACTGAAGCTTGGAACTTAGGTGGCCCCAATAATAATAAGCCATGTGAATCTGTTGTGTTGTTTTGTAACTCGGATTGTATGCGCTTGGATTACGGTGACATGAGATAAAGGTATATAGATGAGGGTTTCCTTGTTTGGATTATTCCTTCGAGGTACTAGTCTCATGGAGCCTAACCTAAGTGTCTACGATTGGTTTTGCTCGTAATCGGCTTTACATCGGTTTTAACGTTTTATCGGTTTTATGTTAGTTTAGGAGATATCTAGTGGTGCCTGATATGACTCCTGTTATTCCTATTATGATTCATGTTATGATTCCTGTTATGTACTCCTGTTATAACCTACCTGTCTCTTGTTTTTCTGATCATCATATCATGAGTACTTCCTACTTGATATCGTTTGTTTTATGCACACTTGTGCTCATCCTGGCTCGCCACTTGGCTTTGTATCACCACTCGCCTGGGGAGTTTCATCTGACTCCCCTGGATTCTCATGTCCAGGTCATGGAGCTTGGAGCGTGTGGATTCTCCCAGTTGCTGATCAGAGTGGCGCAGCGGTAGCATGGATCTCCAGCAGACCGTCCAGAGTCTCATCCTTCCAGCCCCCTTGTGTGCCTCTCGAGTTTCCCTTGTAAACTCGTGAGTGCCTTTTCTACTGTTCAT
>JAVJIF010020954.1:0-53902 GCA_038442645.1 Agave tequilana
CCCATATTGGCTTGCAGGTCTTATAAGAGCCGAATAGGGCCCAAACGGTAGAAAAACATGATTTTTAAGAGTTGAAGTGGTATTACATAGTTTTTATGTGCAATTACTACTAATTAACTTTCTTTTATGTTAATTGCAAAGTTTGACCAAAGTCAAACTTTCAGCCCGATTGGCCTGAACTAGGCCGATAATAGTCGATTAGGGCCCAAACGTCAACTTTGAGCCCCGATTGGCGTGAATTAGGCCTTATAATAGCCTATTAGGGCCCAAACGGGAAAAACGAGGTTTTCAAGAGCTGAGAGTAGTATACATAGTTTTTACGTATAATTACTACTATTAAACTAGTTTCTAGTCTTAATTGAGAAGTTTTACTAAAAGTCAAGCTTTCAACTCCGATTGGCCTAAAGTAGGCCTTATAAGAGTCAAATAGGGACTAAACGGGAGGAAAAACATGATTTTCAGGGCCGAGAATGGTATTACATAGTTCTATGTACAATTTCTGTTGATTAACCTTTTTCTAGTATTAATTGGGATGTTTGACCAGAACTGAAACTTTAGCCCCTATTGGCCTGAAAAGGGCCTTATAGGAGCCTAATAGGGTCCAAACTGGGAGAAAATACAGTTTTTAAAGTCAGAAGGAGTAATACATAGTTTTTGTGTATAATTACTACTAATTATACTAGCTTCTAGTCTTAATAGAGAAGTTTGCCAAAAGTGAAACTTTCAGTCCCGATTGGCCTAAGCAAGACCTTATAATGGCCAATTAAGGCCCAAACGGGGAGAAAACGAGGTTTCAATAGCCGAGAGTAAAAGTAAATAATTTATATATATAATTACTACTAATTAACTAGTTTCTAGTCTCAAATAAGAACTTTTACCTAGAGTCAAAACTTTCAGCCTCGATTAGCCTGAACTAGACCTTATATGAGCCGAATAGGGCCCAAACGGGAGAAAACATAGTTTTCAAGGGCTGAGAGTGGTGTTATATAGTTTCTATATTAATTATTACTAACTAACCTTGTTTGTAATATAATTGGAAAGTTTAACCAAAATCAAACATTCAGCCCTGATTAGTCTGAACTAGTCCTTATAAGAGCCGAATAAGATCTAACCGGGGAGAAAATACAGTTTTTCAAAAGCCAGAAGTAGTAATACATAGTTTTTACATATAATTACTACTAATTAAACTAGTTTCTAGTCTTAATTGAGAAGTTTTTACTAAAAATCAAACTACCAACCCCGATTGACCTGAAATGGGCCTCATAAGAGCCGAATAGGGACCAAACGGAGGAAAACATGGATTACAAGAGCCTATAGTAGTATCACATAATTTCTATGTATAACAACTACTAATTAAACTTGTTCTATTTGAAAGTTTGACCAAAAGTGAAACTTTTACACTGATTGGGCTGAATTCGGCCATATAAGTGCCAACTATGGTCCAAACCCCAGGAAAATATGATTTTCAAGAGCTGAGAGTGGTATTATAAAGTTTCTATGTACAATTAGTATAATTAACATTATTTCTTATCATAATTAGGAAGTTTGACCAAAAGACAAACCTTCAGCCCTTATTGGCCTGAACTAGGCCTTATAAGAGCTGAATAGGGTCTAAACAAAAGGAAAACATGGTTTTCAAGAGCTGAGAGTGGTATAAAATAGTTTTTATGTACAATTACTACTAATTAACCTTATTTCTAGTGTTAATCAGGAAGTCTGATCAAAAGTCAAAATTTCAGTCCCGATTGGCTTAAGTAAGCCGTATAATAGGCGAATACAGCCTAAACGGGGAAAAATGAGGTTTTCAAGAGCTGGGAATAGTATTGATAGTTTTTATGTATAATTACTATAAATTAAACTGGTTTTCTATTCTTAATTTGAAAGTTTGACAAAAAAAGTCAAACTTTCAGCCCCAATTGGCTAATCTAGCCATGTAAGAGCTGAGTAGGGACTAAATGGGAGGAAAACATGGCTTTCAAGGGCCGTGAATGGTATTACATAGTTTTCTATGTACAATTAACACTGATTAACTTTATATCTAGTGTTATTGGAAAGTTGACCAAAAAGCAAGTTTCCAGCCCCTATTGGCCTTAGTTAGGCTTTATAAGAGCCGATAGGTTCAAACTGGGAGAAAATGCGTTTCAATAGCCGGGAGTAGTATTACATAGCTTTTTATATATATTACTCATAATTAAACTTATTTCTTGTCTTAATTAGAAAGTTTTAGCAAAAATCAAACCTTCAGTCCTATTTGCCTGAACTAGGCCTTATAAGAGTTGAGTAGGGCTCAAACTGGAGGAAAACATGATTTTTCAAGATCTGAGAGTGAGATTACATAGTTTTTGTGTACAATTGCTACTAATTAACCTTACTTCTAGTTTTTTATTAGAAATCTTGACCAAAAGTGAATTAAGGCTCAAACGGGAAAAACAAGATTTTCAAGAGTCAGGAGTAGTAATACATAGTTTTATGTATAATTACAACTAATTAAACTTGTTTTTAGTCTTAGTTGGAAGTTTTAGCCAAAGCCAACTTCCCAAGTAACACTAGAAGCAATGTTAATTAGCAGTAATTATACATAAAAAACATGTAATAATACTCCTGGCTCTTGAAACTACGTTTTCCCCCATGTTTGGGCTCTATCGGCTCTTAGAAGACCTAGTTCAGGCCATTAGGGTTGAAAGTTTGACTTTTGGCCAAACTTCTGAATAAATTCTAGAAACAAGGTTAATTATTGTAATTGTACATAGAAACTATATTTTCCTCCCATTTGGGCTCTATTCGGCTCTTATAAGGCCTAGTTCAGGCTAATAGGGCTGAAGGTTTGACTTTTGGTTAAATTTTCTCAATTAAGATTAGAATAATATTAATTAGCAGTAATTATACATAAAACTATGTAGTACCATTCACGGCCCCTTAAAAATCATGTTTTCCTCCTGTTTGGTCCTTATTCGACTCTTATAATGCCTAGTTCAAGCCAATCAGGGCTTGAAAGTTTGACTTTTGGTCAAACTTTTCTATTAAGACTAGAACTAGTTTAATTACTAATAATTAACATAAAAACTATGTATTACTGCTAATGACTCTTGAAAACCTCGTTTTCTCCCTGTTTGGGACCTAATCGGCTATTATAATGCCTAGTTTAGGCCAATTAGGAGTAAAAGTTTAACTTTTGAACAAACTTTCTCATTAACACTAGAAACAAGGATAATTAGTAGTAGTCATATATATAAACTATTAAACACCATTCACGGCCTTTGAAAACATGCTTTCCTCCCGTTTGGCCCCTATTCGGCTCTTATGAGGCCCAGTTTCAGGCTACTAGTTTAATTAGTAGCAAGTATATATAAAAACTATGTATTACTACTTTCAGTTTTTGAAAACTATATTTTCTCCCTGGTTGGACCTTATTCGGCTCTTATAAGGACTAGTTCGGCTAATCAGGGCTGGAAGTTTGACTTTTGGTCAAACTTTCCAATTTAATATTAGAAACAAGGTTATTTGTATTAATTGTATATAGAAACTATACAATACCACTCTCACCCTTGAAATCCACGTTTTCTCACGTTTTGGCCCTATTCGGCACATATAAGGTCTAATTCAGGCTAATCGGGGCTGTAAGTTTGACTCTAGGTAAAACTTCTCAATTAAGACTAGAACTAGTTTAATTAGTAGTAATTATACATAAAACTATGTATTAATTACTCTCGGCTCTTGAAACCTCATTTTCTCCCCCGTTTGGGCCTTAATCGGCCATTATAAGGTCTTATTCAGGCCAATCGGGACTGAAAATTTCACTTTTGTAAAACTTCTCAATTAAGACTAGAAACTAGTATAATTAGTAGTAATTATACATAAACTATGTATTACTACTCTTGACTTTGAAAACTTTATTTTCTTCACGTTTGGACCCATTAGGCTCTTATAAGACCCTTTTCAGGCCAATAGGGGCTAAAAATTTCAGTTTTGGTCAAACTTCTCAATTAACAACTAAACCGTTAATCAATAGAAACTATACATAGAACTATGTAATACCATCTCGGCCCTTGAAAATCATTTTTTTACTCCCGTTTGGTCCCTATTCGGCTCTTATAAGGCCTACTTCAGGCTAATCGGGGCTGAAAGCTTGACTTTTAGTAAAACTTCTCAATTAAGACTAGAAACTAGTTAATGAGTAGTAATTGTGCATGGAAACTATGTAATACTATTCACTGCCCTTGAAAACCATGTTTTCCTCTCGTTTGGTCTCTATTCGACTCTTATAAGGCCTAGTTCAGGCCAATTGGAGATGAAGTTTGACTTTTGGTCAACTTAGAAATAAGTATAATTAGTAGTAATTATACATAAAAACTATGTCATTTTACTCTCGGGCTCTTTAAAACATCATTTTCTCCCTGTTTGGGCTTTGTTCGGCTCTTATATAAGGCCTCGTTTTCTCCCTGTTTGGTCAAACTTTCCAATTAACACTAGAAATAAGTTAATTAGTACTAATTGTACATAAAAAAAACTATGTAATACCACTCTCAGCACTTGAAAACCTTGTTTTCTCCTCCCGTTTTGGTCCTATTCGGCAATAAGCCTAGTTCATCAGGCTAATAAGACTGAAGGTTTGACTTTTATTCAAACTTTATAATTAAGACTAAAAACATTTAGTTAGTGGTAATTATACATAAAAATTATGTTATACTATTCTCAGCTCTTGAAATTCTGTTTTCTCTCCGTTTGGGCTCTAATTGGCTCTTATAAGGCTTACTCATGCCAATCGGGGCTGAAAGTTTAACTCTTGGTCAAACTTTTAAATTAACACTAGAAACAAAGTTAATTAGTAGTAATTGTACATAGAACTGTGTAATACCATTCATGCCCTTGAAAACCATGTTTTCCTCCCGTTTGGTCCCTATTCGACTCTTATAAAGCCTAGTTTAGGCCAATCGGGGCTGAAAGTTTGACTTTGGTAAAATTCCCAATTAAGACGAGAAGCAAATTTAATTAGTAGTAATTATATATAAAACTATGTATTACGTCTCCTTGCTCCCTGTAAACCTTGTTTTTCCCTGTTTTAACCTTATTCGACTCTAATATTATAAGGTCTAGTCTAGACCAAACAGGGCTAAAAGTTTGACTTTTAGTCAAACAATTCACAATTAATACACTAGAAATGAAATTAGACATAAGTAGTATATAATACTAATTGTACATATAAACTATGTAATACCATTTATAGCCCTTGAAAACTATGCTTTTCTTTCTTTTGGTCCCTATTCGGCTCTTATAAGACCTAGTTCAGGCCAAGCAGTGCTAAAGTTTGACTCTTAATCAAACTCCCAATTAATACTGAAAACAAGGTTAATTAGTAATTGTATATAAAAATTATGTAATACCATTCATGACCCTTGAAAACCATGTTTTCCTCCCGTTTAGTCCCTTTTCGACTCTTATAAGGCTAATCAGGGCTGAAAGTTTCACTTTGATCAAACTTTTAAATTAATAATAGAAAAAAGTTTAATTTATAGTGGTTATACATAAAAACTTTGTAATACTACTCTCGGCTCTTAAAACCTCTTCTTCTCCCTATTTTGACCCTATTCAGCTCTATGAGGCCTAATTCAGGCCAATTAAGGTTAAAAGTTTATCTTTTGGTCAAGCTTTCAATTAACACTAGAAATAAGGTTAATTAGTCATAATTGCATATAGAAACTAATTAATACCACTCACGGCTCTTGAAAATCATGTATTTCTCTCGTTGGGGCCCGATTTGGCCCTCATAATGTGTAAGTCAGGCCAATTGGGGCTGAAGGTTTGACTTTTGGTCAAACTTTCCGATTAGGAATAGAAACAAGTTTAATTAGTAATAATTATACATAAAAAATATGTGATACTATTCTCGGCTCTTGAAATCATGCTTTCTCCCTGTTTGTGGCCTATTTGGCTCTTGCAATGCCTAGTTCAGACCAATCGGGGCTAAATTTAACTTTTGGTTAAAATTCCAGATTAAGATGAGAAACCACTTTAATTTGTAGTAATTGAACATAGAAATTATGTAATACTACTATCAGCTCTTTAAAACCACATTTTCCCCACATTTGGGCTATATTCGGCTCTTATAAGCCTTATTCAGGCCAATCGGGGCTGAAAGTTAGAATTTTGATTAAACTTTACAATTAAGAGTAGAACCAATTTAATTAGTAGTAATTATACATAATAATTATGTAATACAACTCACGACTCTTGAAAACCGTATTTTATCCCCGTTTAGGCCCTATTTTGGCTCTTATAGGGCCTATTTCAAGCCAATTAGGCTAAAAGTTTGACTTTAAATCAAACTTCTGAATTAACACTAGAAATAAGGTTAATTAGTAGTAATTGTATATAAAAACTATGTAATACTACTCACGGCTCTTGAAAACCTTGTTTTCCTCCCATTTGGGGTCTTATTCGGCTCTTATAAGGCCTAGCTCAGGCCTATTGAAAGTGTTACTTTTGGTCAAACTTCCTAATTAAGACTAGAAACACATAAAATTAGCAGTAAATTTACATAAAAACTATGTAAAACCACTCAAGGCTCTTGAAAACATGTTTTCTCCCCATTTGAACCCTATTCGACTAGGCCTAATTCAGGTAAATCGGGGCTGAAAGTATTATGACTTTTGGTCAAACTATCAGATTAAGACTTGAAACAACATTAATTAGCAGTAATTGTGTATAGAATCTATGTAATACTACTCCCGGCTCTTGAAAAATCATGTTTTCCTCCCCGTTTTCCCTTATTCTGCGCTTAAGAAGCCTAGTTCAGGGCAATCGGGGCTGAAAGTTTGACCTTTAATCAAATTTTCTACTTAAGAACATAAACAAGTTTAATTTTAAGTAATTATACATAAAACTATATAATTCTACTCTCCGCTATTGAAAACCTCGGTTTCTCCCTATTTGCGCCCTATTCGCTCTTATAAGGCATATTTGACTTTGATCAAACTTGCCAATTAAGACTAGAAACAAAGTTAATTAATAGTAAATGTACATAGAAACTATGTAATTCAATTCCTGGCTCTTAAAATCTCGTTATCTCCTCGTTTGGGTTTTATTCAGCTCTTATAATACCTAATTCAGGCCAATCGGGGCTGAAGTTTGACTTTTTGTTCAAACTTTCAGAATAAGACTAGAAACAAGTTTAACTAGTAGAATTGCACTTAGAACTATGTAATTCAACTCCTGGCCCTTTAAAATCACGTTTTCTCCCTATTTAGGCCATATTCGACTCTTATAAGGCCTATTCAGGCCAATCGAGGCTGAAATTTGACTTTTGATCTAACTTCCCAATTAAGAATAGAAACAAGTTTAATTAGTAGTATTATACAAAAAAATTATGTAATACTACTCCCGGCTCTTGAAAACCCCGACTCTTGAAAACAACATTTTCTTCCCGTTGGGGCCCTATTGGGCTCTTATAAGGCCAAGTTCAGGCTAATCGACAATGTTAATTTGTTGTAATGTACCTAGAAACAATGTAATACGACTCTCAGCTCTTGAAAATCATATTTTCCTCTAGTTTGGGGCCTACTTGGCACTTATATGGCCGAGTTCAAGCCAATCGGGTTAAAAATTTGACTTTCGGTCAAACTTTAAAAAATTAAGCATAGAAACAGTTTAATTAGTAGTAGTTATACATAGAAACTATGTGATACTACTCCTACCTCTTGAAAGAGATATTTCCCTTCATTTTCATCCTATTCGGCTCTTATAAAGCCTAATTCCGGCCAATCGAGGCTGAAAATTTGACTTTGGTCAAAATTTTCAACTACGCCTAGAAACAAGTAGTTAATTATACATAAATACTATGTCATACTACCCCGGCTCTTGAAAACCTTTCTTTTTCTCCCCGTTTGGGCCTTATTCGGCTCTTATTAGGCCTAATTCAAGCAAATCGGGGCTGAAAGTTTGACTTTGGTCAACTTCCCAATTAACACTAGAATCAAGGTAATTAGTAATAATTGTATACAGAAACTATGTAATACCACTCTCAGCTATTGAAAAATCATCTTTTCTCCCGATAGGGCCTTTTTCGGCTCAGATAAGGCCTGGGAGCCAATAAGAGCTAAAGGTTTGACTTTTACTTAAACTTGCTAATTAAGACTAGAAATAAGTTTAATTGTAGTAGTTAAACATAAAAACTATGTCATACTACTCCTGTCTCTTGCAAACCTCATTTTCTCCCCATTTGGCCCTTATCGCTCTTATAAGGCCAAAATTCAGGCCAATCGGAGATGAAGTTTGAGTTAACACTAGAAACAAAGTAAATTAGTACTAATTGTACATAGAAACTATGTAATACCATTCACGACTCTTGAAAACCATGTTTTCATCCCGTATGGTCCCTATTCGGTTCTTATAAGGCCTAGTACAGGCCAATAGGAGCTAAAAGTTTGACTTTTGCAAAAACATCCCAATTCAGACTAGAAACAAGTTTAATTAGTTGTAATTATATATAAAAACTATGTATTACTACTCCCGGCTCTTGAAAATCTTTTTTCCCCCCCGTTTGAGCCTTAATTCGACTCTTTTAAGCCTAGTGCAGGTCAATCGGAGCTGAAAGTTTGACTTTTGGTCAAACTTCTCAATTAACGCAAGAAACATGGTTATTTAGTAGTAATTGTACATATAATCTATATAATACCATTCAAAGCCCTTGAAAACCATAATTTCCTCTCGTTTTGTCCCTATTCGGCTCTTGTAATGCCTAGCTCAAGCCGATTCGGGGCTGAAAGTTTCACTTTTGGTAAAAACTTACCAATTAAGACTTGAAAATAAGTTTATTTACTAGTAATTATATATATATTTAGGTATCACTACTCTCGGCTCTTAAAAAACCATATTTTCTCCCCGTTATGCCTTATTCGGCTCTTATAACTCCTTGCTCAGGCCAATCGACGCTGAAAGTTTGCCTTATGGTCAAGATTTCCTATAAATACTAGAATAAGGTTAATTAGTAGCAATTGTACATAAAAACTATGTATTCTCACTCTCAGATCATGAAACCATGTTTTTCCTCCAGTTTGGGCCCTACTCGGCTCTTATAAGGCCTAGTTCAGGCCAATAAGGACTGAAGCTTTGACTTTTGCTAAAACTTTCTAATTAAGACTAGAAATAAGTTTAATTAGTAGTAAGTATATATAAAAGCTATGTAATACTACTCCTGGCTATTGAAAATCGTATTTCTCCCAGTTTGAACCCTATTCGGCTCTTATAAGGCCTAGCTAAGGCCAATAGGGGCTAAAACTTGCCTTTTGGTCAAACCTCCCATTAACACTAGAAAAACAAAGTTAAGCAGTATTAATTGTATATAAAAATTATGTAATACCGTTGATGGCCCTTGAAAGCCATGTTTTCCTCCCGTTTAGTCCCTACTCAGCTCTTACATGGCCTAGACAAGCCAATCAGGCTGAAAGTTTGACTTTTTTGTCAAACTTTCAAATTTAGAATAGAAAACAATTTGATTTATAGTATTATATATAAAACTATCAATACTACTCCCAGCTTTTGAAAACCTCGTTTTCTCCCCGTTTAGACTGTATTCGCCTATTATACGGCTTATTTCAGGCCAATCGGACTGAAATTTTGACTTTTGGTCAGACTTTCTGATTAACACTAAAAACTAGGTTATTATTAGTAATTGTACATAGAAACTATGTTATACCACTCTCAGCTCTTGAAAACCATGTTTTTCCTTTTGTTTAGACTCTATTCGGCTCTTATAAGGCCTAGTTCCGGCCAGTAAGGGCTGAAGGTTTGGCTTTTGGTCTAACTTTCTTATTACAATATGAAATAAGGTTAATTATAGTAATTATACATAGAAACTTTATAATACCACTCTCAGCTCTTGAAAACCATGTTTTCCTAGGGTTTGGACCCTATTTAGCACTTATATGGCCGAATTCAGCCCAATCGAGGCTGAAAGTTTGACTTTTGGTCAAACTTTCAAATTAAAAATAGAAATAAGTTTAATTAGTAATAGTAATACATAGAAAACTGTGTGATACTACTGCATGCTCTTGAAATCCATGTTTTCCCCCTATTTTTGGTCTTATTCGGCTCTTATAGGCTTAGTTGGGGCCAATCAAGGCTGAAAGTTTGACTTTGGCCAAACTTTATAATTAAGACTAGTAACAAGTTTAATTAGTAGTAATTATACCTGAAAACTATGTAATACTACTCCCCGTTTGGGTCCGATTCAGCTCATATAACTAGTTCAGGCCAATCGTGGCTGAAAGTTTGACTTTTGGTTAAAACTTCCAAATTAAGACTAGAAACAAGTTTAGGTAGTAGTAATTGTACATAGAAATTAAGAATTTAAAAAAGTTTAATTAGTGGTAGTTATACATAGAAACTATTTAATAATACTCCCTGCTCTAGAAAACCTCATTTTCTCCCCTTATGGTCTCTGATAGGTTCTAATAAGGCCTAGTTAAGGCCAGTCTAGAATAAAAATTTGAATTTTGTCAAACTTCTCAACTAAGACTATAAACAAGATTAATTAATAGTAATTGTACATATACACTATATAATACCATCCACGGCTCTTGAAAACCGCATTCTCTCCCTGTTTGGACCCTATTCGCCTATATAAGCTTAGTTCAGGCCAATCAGAGCTGAAAGTTTGACTTTTGGCGAAACTTCCCAATTAAAACTAGAAACAAGATTAATTTATATTAATTCTACATAGAAACTTTGTAATAGCACTCTCAATATTTAAAACCATATTTTCTTCCCATTTGGGCCCTAATATGCACTTATAAGGTTTGAATTTTTCTCAAACTTCCTAATTAAGCCTTAAATAAGTTTACTTAGTAGTAATTATACAAAAAACAATGTAACACTACTCCAGGCTCTTGAAAACAGCATTTTCACCCGTTTGAGCTCTATTCGGCTCTTATAAGGCTTAGTTTAGGCTAACCAGGGCTGAAAGTTTGATTTTAACTCAAACTTCCCATTAACACTGGAAACATGGTTCATTAATAGTAATTGTATATAAAAACTATGTAATACCACTCTCACCACTTGAAAACCATGTTTTCCATAAGTTTCGACCCCATTTGGCTATTATAAGGCCTAGTTCTAGCTAATAAGGAGAAAGTTAGAATTTTGGTCTAACTTCCAAAATAAGAATAAAAACAAGTCTAATTAATGGTAATTGTACATAAAAATTATGTAACACCATTCATGGCCTTTGAAAACCATGTTTTCCTCCCATTTGGACCCTATTCGGATCTTATGATGCCTAGTTCAGGCCAATCGGGGCTGAAAGTTTGACTTTCAGTCAAACTTCTTAATTAAGACTAGAAAGTAGTTAATTAGTAGTAATTATACATAAAACTATGTATTATTACTCCCGGCTTTTGAAAACTGTATTGTCTGGTTGGACCTTATTCGGATTTTATAAGGACTAGTTCAGGCCAATCAGGGCTGAAAGTTTGACTTTTGATCAAACTTTTCAATTAAAATTAGAAACAAGGTTAATTAGTAATAATTGTATGTAGAAACTATGCAATACCACTCTCAGCCCTTGAAAACCATGATTTTCTCCCGTTTAGGCCCTATTCAGCTCATATAAGGTCTAGTTCAGGCTAATCGGGGCTGAAAGTTTGACTTTAGGTAAAACTTCTCAATTAAGACTAGAAACTAGTTTAATTAATAGTAATTATATATAAAAACTATGTATTACTACTATCGGCTCTTGAAACCTCGTTTTTTCCCTTTTGGGCCTTAATCGGCTATTATAAGGTCTTGTTCAGGCTTATCGGGACTGAAAGTTTGACTTTTGGTAAAACTTCTCAATTAAGACTAGAAACTAGTAAGATTATTAAATTATACATAAAAATTATGTATTACTACTCCTGACTTTTATTGAAAACTATATTATTTCCCCGTTTGGACTATATTAGGCTCTTATAAGGCTCTTTTCAGGCCAATAGAGGCTAAAAGTTTCAGTTCTGGTTAAACTTCACAATTAACACTAGAGAAAAGGTTAATAAACAGAAATTGTACATAGAACTATATAATACCATTCTCGGCCCTTGATAGTCATGTTTTCCTCCCGTTTGGTCCCTATTCGGCTCTTATAAGGCCTACTTCTGGCCAATTGGGGCTAAAAGTTTGACTTTTAGTAAAATTTCTCAAATTAAGACTAGAAATAGTTTAATTAGTAGTAATTATACATAAAACTATGTATTACTACTCTCAGTTGAAAACCTCATTTTCTCCCCATTTTGGCCCAATCGCTATTATAAGGCCTAGTTCACGCCAATCGGGGCTGAAAGTTTGACTTTTAATCAAACTTCTTAATTAACACTATAAATAAGGTTAATTAGTAGTAATTGTACATAGAAACTATGTAATACTATTCACGGCCCTTGAAAATCATGTTTTCCTCCCGTTTGGTCCCTATTCAACTCTTATAAGGCCTAGCTCAGGCTAATCGGGGATGAAAGTTTGACTTTTGGTCAACCTTAGAAATAAGTTTAATTAGTGATAATTATACATAAAAACTATGTTATTCTACTCCCATCTCTTGGAAACCTCGTTTTCTCCCTGAAGGCTTTATTTGGTTCTTATTAAGGCCTAATTCAGGCTAATAGGGGCTGAAAGTTTGACTTTGGGTCAAACTTCCCAATTAATACTAGAAATAAGGCTAATTAGTACTAATTGTACATAAAAGCTATGTAATACTACTCTCAGCACTTGAAAACCTTGTTTTCTCCCGTTTGGGTCCTATTCAGCTCTAATGAGGCCTAATTCAGGCTAATAAGAACTGAATGTTTGACTTTTGGTCAAACTTTATAATTAAGACTAAAAACAAGGTTAGTTAGTAGTGATTATACATAAAAACTATGTCATACTACTCTCAGCTCTTGAAAGCCTCATTTTCTCCCCGTTTGTGCCCTAATCGGCTCTTATAAGGCCTAATTCAGGCCAATCGGGGCTGAAAGATTGACTCTTAGTCAAACTTTCTAATTAACACTAGAAACAAAGTTAATTAGTAGTAATTGTACATAGAAACTTTGTAATACCATTCATGGCCTTTGAAAACCATGTTTTCCTCCTGTTTGGTCCCTATCGGCTCTTATAAAGCCTAATTTAGACCAATTGGGGCTGAAAGTTTGACTTTTGTAAAACTTTCCAATTAAGAAGAGAAACAAGTTTATTAGTAGTAATTATACATAAACTATGTATTACTTCTCCTTGCTCTTGGAAACCGTGTTTTCCCCTTTTGTACCTTATAATAATTATTATAAAAAATAATGTATTAGGAATAGAAACAAGTTTGAATAATAATAATTATACATAAAAAATATGTGATACTATTCTCGGCACTTGAAAATCATGCTTTCTCCCTGTTTGTGGCCTATTCGGCTCTTACAATGTAGTTCAGGCTAATCGGGGCTAAAATTTTACTTTTGGTCAAACTCTAGATTAAGATGAGAAACAAGTTTAATTTATAGTAATTAAATATAGAAATTATGTAATACTATTATCAGCTCTTTAAAACAACATTTTCTTCTCGTTTGGACCATATTCGGCTCTTATAAGGCCTTGTTAAGGCCAATGGTGTTGAGAGTTTAACTTTTGATCAAACTTCACAATTAAGAGTAGAACCAGTTTAATTAGAAGTAATTATACATAAAAATTATGTAATAAACTCATGACTCCTGAATACCACATTTCTCCCTATTTGGGCCCTATTTGGCTCTTATAGGGCCTAATTTAGGGTCAATTGGGGCTGAAAGTTTGACTTTAAATCAAACTTTCTAATTACACTAGAAAAAAGGTTAACTAGCATTAATTATACATAAAAATTATATAATACTACTCACAGCTCTTGAAAATCTTATTTTCCTCCTATTTGGGTCTTATTCGGCTCTTATAAGGCCTACCTCAGGCCAATCAGGGCTCAAGTTTTACTTTTGGTCAAACTTCTTCATTAAGACTAGAAACACATTAAATTAGTAGCAAATTTACATAAAAACTATGTAATACCACTCAAAGCTCTTGAACATGTTTTCTCCCCGTTTGAATCCTATTCGACTAAGGCCTAAATCAGGTAAATTGGGGCTGAAAGTATGATTTTTGGTCAAACTTTCAGATTAAGATTTGAAACAACATTAATTAGCAGTAAATGTGTATAAAATCTATGTAATACTGCTCCCAGCTCTTGAAAAATCACGTTTTCTCCCTGTTTGGCCCCTATTCTAACGATTATAAAGCCGAGTTCAGGGCAATCGGGGTTGAAAGTTTGACTTTTAATCAAAATTTCTAATTAAGACTAGAAACAAGTTTAATTTGTAGAAACTATACATAAAACTATGTAATTCTACTCCCGGCTATTGAAAACCTCGATTTCTCACCGATTGGGCCCTATTCGGCTCTTATAAGGCATATTTGAGGCTAATCAGGGCTGAAATTTGACTTTTGATCAAACTTGACAATTAAGACTAGAAACAAAGTTAATTAATAGTAAATGTACATAGAAACCATGTAATTCCACTCCCGCTCTTGAAAGTCTCGTTATCTCCTCGTTTGGGTTTTTTTTGGCTCTCATAATACCTAGTTCAGGCCAATCAAGGCTGAAAGTTTGACTTTTTGTCAAACTTCCAGATTAAGTTTAAGTAGTAGTAATTATACATAGAGCTATATAATACAACTCCTAGCTCTTTAAAACCATGTTTTCTCCCTATTTAGGCCATTTTCGGCTTCTATAAGGCCTATTCAAGCAATCGGGGCTGACAGTTTGACTTTTGATCTAACTTCCTACTTAAAACTAGAAATAAATTTAATTAGTAGTAATTATACAAAAAAAAACTATGTAATACTACTCCCAGCTCTTGAAAACCCCAGCTCTTGAAAATAACATTCTCTCCCTGTTTAAGCCCTATTGGGCTCTTATAAGGCCGAGTTCAGGCTAATCAACAATGTTAATTAGCTATAATTGTACACAGAAATAATGTAATATGACTCTCAACTTTTGAAAATCATATTTTCCTCCGGTTTGGGCCCACTTGGCACTTATATGGCCGTGTTCAGGCCAATCGGGGTTAAAAATTTGACTTTCAGTTAACTTTCAAATTAAGCATAAAAACAAGTTTAATTAGTAGTAACTACACATAGAAACTATGCGATACTACTCCAAGCTCTTGAAAGACATGTTTCCCCCTGTTTTAAACCTATTCGGCTCTTATAAGGCCTAATTCAGGCCAATCAGGGCTGAAAATTTGACTATTGATCAAACTTTCCAATTACAACTAAAACAAGTTTAGTTAGTAGTAATTATACATAAAAAACTATGTCATACTACTCCCGGCTCTTGAAACCTCGTTTTCTCCCCGTTTGGGCCTTATTCGGCTCTTATTAGGCCTAGTTCAGGGCAATCGGGGCTGAAAGTTTGACTTTTGGTCAAACTTCCTAATTAACACTCGAATTAAGGTAATTAGTAATAATTATATATAGAAACTATGTAATACCACTCTCAGCTATTGAAAAATCATGTTTTCTCCTGATAGGGCCTTATTCGGCTCAGATAAGGCCTGGTTTAGTCAGGGCAATAAGATCAGAAGGTTTGACTTTTGGTTAAACTTCCTAATTAAGACTAGAAATAAGTTTTAATTAGTAGTAATTAAACATAAAAAACTATGTCATATTACTCTTGGCTCTTGAAAACCTCATTTTCTTCCCCATTTGGCCCCCTAATCGGCTCTTATAAGGGCTAATTCAGGCCAATCGGAGCATAAGTTTGAATTAACACTAGAAATAAAGTTAATTAGTACTAATTGTGCATAAAAACTATGTAATATCATTCACGACTCTTGAAAACCATATTTTCCTCCTGTATGGTCTCTATTCGATTCTTATAAGGCCTAATACAGGCCAATAGAAGCTAAAAGTTTGGCTAAGAGTCAAACTTTCAGTCTCGATTGGCCTGAACTAGGCCTTATAAGAGCCGAATAAGGTCTAGACGGGGAGAAAAAGCACTTTTCAAGAGTTAAGAGCAGTATTACATAATATTTATGCATAAATCTTACTAATTAAACTTGTTTATAGTCTTAATGAGGAAGTTTGCCCAAAATTCAAACTTCAGCAGGACTTATAAGAGCCGAATAGGGCCCAAAGAGGATGAAAACATGGTTTTCAAGAGCTGAGAGTGGTATTATATAGTTTTTTTACGTACAATTACTACTAATTAACCTTGTTTCTAGTATTATTTGAGAAGTTTGAGCAAAAATCAAACTTTCAGCCTCGATTGGCCTGACTTGGCCTTATTTATAAGAGCCGATTAGGGCCCAAACGGGGAGAAAGCGAGGTTTTCAAGAGCCGAAAGTCGTATGACATAGTTGTTATGTATAATTGCTACTAATTAAACTTGTTCTAATCTAAGTTAGGAAGTTTGATCGAAAGTCAAACTTCCAACAATGATTGGTTGGAACTTGGCCTTATTAGAGCCGAATAGAGCCCAAACAGCGAGAAAACATGATTTTTAAGAGCCGGAGTAGTATCACATTGTTTCTATATATAACAACTACTAATTAAACTTGTTTCTATTCTTATTTGAAAGTTTGATCAGAAGTCAAACTTTTAGCACCGATTAGCCTGGACTAGACCTTATCAGAGCCAAACAGGGACTTGATTTTTAAGGCCCTTAATTGGAATTACATAGTTTCTATGTACAATTACTACTAATTAACTTTATTTTTAATACTTATTAGGAGTTTGACCAAAAGTCAAACTTTCAGCTCCGATTAGCCTGAACTGGGCCTTATAAGAGCCGAATAGGGTTCAAACAGGAGGAAAATACAGTTTTCAAGACCCGAAAGTAGTATTACATAGTTTTTATATATAATTACTGCTAATTAAATCTGTTTCTAATCTTAATTAGAAAATTTGACCAAAAGTCAAACCTTCAGCCCTTACTGGCCGGAACTAGGCCTTGTAAGAGCCGAATAAGGCCTAAATGGGAGGAAAATAAGGTTTTCAAGAACTGAGAGTGGTGTTCCATATTTTTTATGTACAGTTACTACTAATTAACCTTATTTACAGTGTTAATTGAAAAGTTTGACAAAAAGTCATACTTTTAGTCCCGATTGGCCTGAATTAGATTTATAAGAATTGAATAAGGCCCAAACTGGAGGAAAACATTGTCTTCAAGAGCTGTGAGTAGATTACATAGTTTTTATGTATAATTATTGCTAATTGACCTTGTTTCTAGTGTTAATTGAGAAGTTTGACCAAATGTCAAACTTTCAACTCCGATTGGTCTGAAATAGGCTTTATAATAGCAGAATAAGGACCCTAGAGGGTAGAAAATGCGATTTTCAAGTGCCGGGAGTAGTATTACATGGTTTTTATTTATAATTACTACTAATTAAACTTGTTTCCAGTCTTAATCTGAAAGTTTGACCAACCAACCCCGTTTGGCCAGAATTAGCATTGTAAGAGCCGAACAGGGCCCAAACGAGAAGAAAACAATGTTTTCGAGCACTGAGAGTAGTATCACATAGTTTTTTTTATATAATTACTACTAATTAAACTTGTTTCTATTCTAAATTGAGAAGTTTAGCTAAAAATCAAACATTTAGCCCAGACTTGCCTGAACTAGGCATTACAAGAGCCGATAGTATCACATGGTTTTCACGAGCCGTGAGTGGTATTACATAGTTTCTATATGCTATTTCTCCTAATTAATCTTGTTTCTACTGTTAATTGGAAGTTTGACCAGAAGTCAAACTTTCAGCCCTGATTGGCCTGAACTAGGACTTATAAGAGCTGAATAAGACCTAAAGAGAAGAAAATACGATTTTCAAGAGCAGAGAGTGGATTACATAGTTTTTATGTATAACAACTATAAATTAAACTTGTTTCTATTCTTAATTTGAAAGTTTGACCAAAAGTCAAACTTTCAGCCCATTGGCTTAAATTAGCCTTATAAGAGCCGAAAAGAGACCAAACAAGAGAAAAACATGGTTCTCAAGGATCGTGAATGGTATTACATAGTTTTTATATACAATTACTACTAATTAACTTTTTCTCTAGTGTTAATTGTGAATTTTGACAAAAAATCAAACTTTCAGCCCCGATTGGCCTGAATTAGGCCTTATAGCTAGATAGGGTCCAAACAAGAAGAAAATGCGGTTTTCAAGAGCCGAGGGTATTACATAGTTTTTATGTATAATTACTACGAATTAAACTTGTTTCTATTCTTAATTAGGAAGTTCTATTAAAAGTCAAACTTTCAGCCTCGATTGGCCTAAAGTAGTCCTTATAAGAGCCCAATAGGACCAAACGGGAGGAAACATGATTTTTAAGGGCTGTGAAAGGTATTACATAGTTTCTATGTTCAATTATTACTAATTAACTTTGTTTGTAGTGTTAATTGGAAAGTTTGACCAACTGTCAAACTTTCAGCCCCAATTGTCCTGAACTAGACCTAGTCTTAATCTGAAAGTTTGACCAAAAGTCAAATTTTCAGCCCCGATTGGCCTGAACTAGGTATTATTAGAGCCGAATAAAGGGTATACGAGGAGATAACGAGATTTTCAAAGATCCGGGAGTGGAATTATATAGTTTCTATGTATATTTACTATTAAATAACTTTGTTTCTAGTCTTAATTATCAAGTTTGATCAAAAGTCAAATTTCAGCCCAGATTAGCCTCAAATATGCCTTATAAGAGCCGAATTGGGCCTAAATGGGGATAAAATCGAGGTTTTCAATAGCCGGGAGTAGAATTACGTAGTTTTATATATAGTTTCTACAAATTAAACTTGTTTCTAGTCTTAATTAGAAATTTTGATTAAAAGTCAAACTTTCAACGCCGATTGCCCTGAACTCGGCTTTATAATGTAGAATAGGGGCCAAACGGGGAGAAAACGTGATTTTTCAAGAGCCGGGAGCAGTATTACATAGATTTTATACACAATTACTGCTAATTAATATTGTTTCAAGTCTTAATCTGAAAGTTTGACTAAAAATCATACTTTCAGCCCAGATTTACCGAATTAGGCCTTAGTCGAATAGGATTCAAACGGGGAGAAAATATGTTTTCAAGAGCTTTGAGTGGTATTACATAATTTTTATGTAAATTTACTACTAATTTAATGTGTTTCTAGTCTTAATGAGGAAGTTTGACCAAAAGTAAAACTTTCAGCCCTGATTGGCCTGAGCTAGGCCTTATAAGAGCCGAATAAGACCCAAATGGGAGGAAAATAAGGTTTTCAAGAGCTATAATTACATAGTTTTTATGTACAATTAATGCTAATTAACCTTGTTATTAGTGTTAATTAGAAAGTTTGATCTAAAGTCAAACTTTTAGCCCCAATTGACCCTAAATTTGGCCCTATAAGAGCCAAATAGGGCCCAAATAGGGAGAAATGCGGTATTCAAGAGTCATGAGTTTATTACATAATTTTTATGTATAATTACTTCTAATTAAACTGATTCTACTCTTAATTGTGAAGTTTGATCAAAAGTCAAACTCTCAACACCGTTGGTCTTAACAAGGCCTTATAAGAGTCGAATATGGTCTAAACGAGAAGAAAATGTGGTTTTAAAGAGCCGATAATAATATTACATAATTTCTATATTCAATTACTGCAAATTAAACTTGTTTCTCTTCTTAATCTAGAAGTTTGACCAAAAGTTAAATTTTAGCCCTGATTGGCCTGAACTAGGCATTATAAGAGCCGAATAGGCCACAAAAAGGGAGAAAGTATAATTTTCAAGTGCCGAGAATAGTATCAAATATTTTTTATGTATAATTATTATTATTAAACTTGTTTCTATTCCTAATCGGGAAGTTTGACCAAAAGTCAAACCTTCAGTCCCAATTTGCCTAAACTACACATTATAAGAACCAAATAGGGCCAAACAAGAGGAAACATGATTTTCAAAAGCCGTGAGTGGTATTAAATAGTTTCTATATAGAATTATGACTAATTAACCTTGTTTCTAGTGTTAATTGGAACTTTGACCAAAAGTCAAACTTTTAACCCTGATTGACCTGAACTAGGCCTTATAGGAGCTGAATAGGGTCAAAACAAGGAGAAAACGAGGTTTTTAAGAGCCGAGAGTATATTACAAAGTTTTTATGTATAACCACTATAAATTAAACTTTCTTCTATTCTCAATTTGTAAGTTTGATTAAAAGTGAAACTTTGATTGGCCTTATAAGAATCGAAAAGGGACTAAACGAGAAGAAAACATGGTTTTCAAGGGCCGTGAATGGTATTACATAGTTTTTATGTACAATTACTACTAATTAACCTTATTTTCAGTATTAATTGGGAAATTTGATCAAGAGTCAAACTTTCAGCCATGCTTGGCCTGAACTAGGTCTTATAAGAGCCTAATAAGGACCAAAAGGGAGGAAAACATAGTTTTCATGGGCTGTGAATGGAATTACATAGTTTATATGTACAATTACGACTAATTACTTTATTTCTAGTTTTAATTGTGAACTTTCAGCCCCGTTTGATTTGGACAAGACCTTATAATATAAGAGCCAAATAAAGTACAAAAGGGGAAAAACAAGGTTTCTAGGAGCAAGGAGAAGTAATACATAGTTTTATGTATAATTACTATTAATTAAGCTTGTTTCTCATCTTAATTGGGAAGTTTTGCCAAAATTCAAAGTTTCAGGCCCGATTGGTCTGATTAGGCTTTATAAGAGCCGAATAGGGACCAAAAAGGAGGAAAATATAGTTTTCAAAGGCCATGAATGGTATTACGTAGTTTTTATGTACAATTACTACCAATTAACTTTGTTTCTAGTGTTAATTGGAAAGTTTGACCAAGAGTCAATCTTTCAGCCCCGATTGGCCTGAATTAGGGCCTTATAAGAGCCGCTTAGGGCCCAACAGGGAGAAAATGAGGTTTTCAAGAGCCGAGAGTAGTATGACATAGTTTTTATGTATAATAACTACTAATTAAACTTGTTTTTAGTCTTAATTATAAAGTTTGACCACAAGTCAAACCTTCAGTTCTTATTAGCCTGAACTAGGCCTCATTAGAGCCGAATATGACCCAAATGGGAGAAAATAAGGTTTTCAAGTGCTGAGAGTGGTATTACATAGTTTTTATGTACAACTAGTATTAATTGGGAAGTTTGACGAAAAGTCAAACTTTCAGCCCTATCAGCCTGAACTAGGCCGCATGAGAGCCGAACAAAGCCCAAACAGGGAGAAAACGAGGTTTTTAAAAGATGGGAGTAAAATAACATAGTTTTTATATATAATTACCACTAATTAAATTTATTTCTAAGGTTGACCAAAAGTCAACTTTCATCCCCGATTAGCCTGAACTAGCCTTATAAGAGCTGAATAGGGACCAAACGGGAGGAAAATATGGTTTTCAAGGGCCATGAATAGTATTACATAATTTCTATTAACAATTACTACAAATTAATCTTGTTTATAGTGTTAATTGAGAAGTTTGATCAAAAGTCAAACTTTCAGCCCCGATTGGCGTAAACTAGGCCTTATAATAGCCGATTAGGGCCAAAACGGGAGAAAATGTGGTTGTCAACTGAGAGTAGTAATATATAGTTTTTATATATAATTACTACTAATTAAACTTGTTTCTAGTCTTAATTTTGAGAAATTTTACCAAAAGTCAAACTTTTAGCCCCGATTGGCCTGAAGTAGGCCTTATAAGAGCCGAATAGGGACCAAACGGGATGAAAACATGACTTTCAAGGGCCGAGAATGGTATTACATAGTTCTATATACATTTCTGTTGATTAACCTTTTCTCTAGTGTTAATTGAAAAGTTTGACCAGAACTGAAACTTTTAGCCTCTATTGGCCTGAAAAGAGCCTTATAAGAGCCTAATAGGGTCCAAACGGGGAGAAAATATAGTTTTCAAAAGTCAAGAGTAGTAATACGTAGTTTTTATGTATAATTACTAATAATCATACTAGTTACTAGTCTTAATTGAGAAGTTTTACCAAAAGTCAAACTTTCAGTCCCGATTAGCCTGAAAAAGACCTTATAATGGCCGATTAAGGCCCAAATGGGGAAAAAACGAGGTTTCAAGAGCCGATAGTAGTAATACATAGTTTTTTATGTATAATTACTATTAATTAAACTAGTTTCTAGTCTTAATTGAGAAGTTTTACCTAAAGTCAAACTTTCAGCCCCGATGAACCTGAACTAAACCTTATATGAGCCGAATAGAATAGGGCCCAAACGGGAGAAAACACGGATTTCAAGGGCTGAGGTGGTATTGTATAGTTTCTATATACAATTAATACAAATTAACCTTGTTTCTAATATTAAATTGGAAAGTTTAACTAAAAGTCGAACTTTCAGCCCTGATTAGCTGAACTAGTCTTTATACGAGCCGAATATGATCCAACCGGGGAGAAAATACAATTTTCAAAAACTGAAAGTAGTAATACATAGTTTTATATATACTTACTGCTAATTAAACTTGTTTCTAGTCTTAATTGAGAAGTTTGACTAAAAGTCAAACTTTTAACCCCGATTGGCCTGAACTAAGCCTCATAAGCGCCAAATAGGGGCCAAACGGGAGGAAAACATGATTTTCAAAGGCCGTGAATGGTGTTACATAGTTTATATGTATATTACTACTAATTAATCTTGTTTCTAGTGTTAATGAGAAAGTTTGACTAAAAGTCAAACTTTCAGTCCCGATTGGCCTAAATTAGGCATTATAATAGTCGAATAGGGACCAAAAGGAAGGAAAACACAGTTTTCAAGGGCTGTGAATGGTATTACATAGTTTATATGTACAATTACAACTAATTAGCCTTATTTCTAGTATTATTTGTGAACTTTTAGCCCTGTTTGGTCTGGACTAGACCTTATAATATACGAGCCAAATAAGGTACAAATGGGGAAAAATAAATTTTCCAATAGGAAGGAGAAGTAATAAATAGTTTTATATATAATTACTATTAATTAAACTTGTTTCTCGTCTTAATTGAGAAGTTTTACCAAAAGTCAAACTTTCAGCTCCATTGGTCTGAACTAGGCTTTATAAGAGCCGAATAGGGTCCAAACGGGAGGAAAACATGATTTTCAAGGGCCATGAATGGTATTATATAGTTTCTATGTACAATTACTATTAATTAACTTTGTTTCTGGTGTTAATTGAAAAGTTTGACCAAGAGTCAAACGTTCAGCCCCGATTGGCCTGAATTAGGCCTTATAAGAGCCGATTAGGGCCCAAACAGGAGAAAATGAGGTTTTCAAGAGCCGAGAGTAGTATAACATAGTTTTTATGTATAATCACTACTAATTAAACTTGTTTTTAGTCTTATTTATAAAGTTTAATTAAAAGTCAAACCTTCAGTTCTTATTAGCCTGAACTAGGCCTCATTAGAGCCGAATATGACCCAACGGGAGAAAATAAGGTTCTCAAGTGCTGACAGTGGTATTACATACTTTTTATGTACAACTAGTACTAATTAACCTTATTTCTAGTGTTAATTGGGAAGTTTGACTAAAAGTCAAACTTTCAGCTCCTATCAGCCTGAACTAAGCCTTATGAGAGCCGAACAAAGCCCAAACGGGAGAAAACGAGGTTTTCTAGAGCCGGGAGTAGAATGACATAGTTTTTATGTACAATTACTACTAATTAAACTGGTTCTACTCTTAATTACGAAGTTTGATCAAAAGTCAAAGTTTTAGCCCTGATTGGCCGGAACAAGGCCTTATAAGGGCCGAATATAGCCCAAACGAGGGGAAAATGTGGTTTTAAAGAGCTGATAGTAGTATTACACAATCTTTATGTTCAATTACTACAAATTAAAGTTGTTTTTCTCATCTTAATCTGGAAGTTTGACCAAAAGTTAAATTTTAGCCCCGATTGGCCTAAACTAGGCATTGTAAGAGCCAAATAGGCTACAAACAGGGAGAAAGCATGATTTTCAAGAGCCGAGAATAATATCACATATTTTTATGTATAATTATTACTAATTAAACTTGTTTCTATTCCTAAACGGGAAGTTTGACCAAAAGTCAAACCTTCAGCCCCAATTTGCCTGAACTACGCATTATAAGACCAAATCGGGCCCCAACGAGAGAAAAACATGGTTTTCAAGAGCCGTGAGCGGTATTAATTCGTTTCTATATGCAATTACCACTAATTAACCTTATTTCTAGCGTTAATTGGAAGTTTGACGAAGAGATAAACTTTTAACCCTGATTGGCCTGAACTAGGCCTTATAAGAGTTGAATAGGGTCAAAATAGGGAGAAAACGAGGTTTTTAAGAACCGAGAGTAGTATTACAAATTTTTTATGTATAACCACTATTAAATTAAACTTTTTTCTATTCTTAATTTGAATGTTTGATCAAAAGTGAAACTTTCAGCCCTGATTGGCCTTATATAAGAGTCGAAAAGGGACTAAATGGGAGGAAAACATGATTTTCAAGGGTCGTTAATGGTATTACATAGTTTTTTATATACAATTACTACTAATTAACCTAGTTTTTAGTGTTATTGGCAAGTTTGATCAAGAGTCAAACTTTCAACCCTGCTTGGCCTGAACTAGCTCTTATAAGAGCCGAATAGGACCAAAAGGAAGGAAAACATAGTTTTCAATGGCTGTAAATGGTATTACATAGTTTATATGTACTATTATGACTAATTAACCTTATTTCTAGTGTTAATTGTGAGGTTTAACTAAAAATCAAACTTTCTGCCATTTTGGTCTGGACTAGACCTTATAATATTATAGCTGAATATGGTACAAACAGCGAAAAACAAGGTTTCCAAGAGCAAGGAGAAGTAATATATAGTTTTATGTATAATTACTACTAATTAAACTTGTTTCTCATTTTAATTGGGTAGTTTTATCATAAGTCAAACTTTCAGCCCCGATTGGCCTAAATTAGGCTTTATAAGAGCCGAATAGGGACTAAACGGGAGGAAAAATGATTTTCAAGGGCCATGAATGGTATTACATAGTTTCTATGTACAATTACAACTAATTAATTTTATTTCTAGTGTTAATTAAAAATTTTGACCAAGAGTTAAACTTTCAGCCTCGATTGGCCTGAGTAATCCTTATAAGAGCCGATTAGGGCCCAAACAGGGAGAAAACGAGGTTTTCAAGAGCCGAGAGTAGCATGACATAGTTTTTATGTATAATTACCACTGATTAAACTTATTTTTAATCTTAATTATATAAAGTTTAATCAAAAGTCAAACCCTAAGTCTTATTAGCCGGACTAGGCCTTATTAGAGCAAATAGGACCAAAACGGGAGGAAACAAGGTTTTCAAGTGCTGAGAGTGGTATTACATAGTTTTTATGTACAATTAGTACTAATTAACCTTATTTCTAGTGTTAATTGGAAAGCTTGACCAAAAGTCAAACTTTCAGCCCCTATAGCCTGAACTAGGCCTTGTGAGCCGAACAAAGCCCAAACAGGGAGAAAATGAGGTTTTCAAGAGCCAAGAGTAGAATGACATTGTCTTATGTATAATTACTACTAATTAAACTTAGTTTGACCAAAAGTCAAACTTTCATCTCGATTGGCCTGAACTAGGCCTTAGAAGAGCTGAATTAGAGACCATACGGGAGGAAAACATAGTTTTCAAGGACCGTGAATAGTATTACATAGTTTCTATGTACAATTACTACTTATTAGTCTTATTTATAGAGTTAATTGGGAAGTTTGACCAAAGTAATCTTGTTTAAAGTGTTAATTGGGAAGTTTTACCAAAAGTCAAACTTTGAGCCCCGATTGGCGTGATTAGGCCCTATAATAGCCGATTGGGCCCAAACGGGGAGAAAACGAGATTTTTCAAGAGCCGAGATTAGTAATATATAGTTTTTATGTATAATTACTACTAATTAAACTAGTTTCTAGTCTTATCGAGAAGTTTTACTAAAAGTCAAACTTTTATCCCCGATTAGCCTGAAGTAAGCCTTATAAGAGCCGAATAGGGACCAAACGGGAGGAAAACATGATTTTCAAGGGCCGAGAATGGTATTACATAGTTCTATTTACAATTTCTATTGATTAACCTTTTTTCTAGTATTAATTGGAAAGTTTGACCAGAACTGAAACTTTTAGCCCCTGTTGGCCTAAAAAGGCCTTATAAGAGTCGAATAGGGTCCAAATGTGGAGAAAATACATTTTTAAAAGTCAGGAGTAGTAATACATTGTTTTATATATAATTACTACTAATTAGACTAGTTTCTAGTCTTAATTGAGAAGTTTTATCAAAAGTGAAACTTTTAGTCCCGGTTGGCCTGAACAAAGACCTTATAATGGCCGATTAAGACCCAAATGGAGAGAAAACATGGTTTTTAGAGCCGAGAGTAATAATACATAGTTTTTATATATAATTGCTACTAATTAAACTAGTTTCTAGTATTAATTGAGAAGTTTTACCTAGAGTCAAACTTTCAGCCCCGATTAGCCTGAATTAAACCTTATATGAGCCAAATAGGACCCATACGGGAGAAAATATAGTTTTCAAGGGCTGAGAGTGGTATTGTATAGTTTCTATATACAATTATTACTAATTAACCTTATTTAAAATATTAATTGGAAAGTTTGACTAAAAGTCAAACTTTCAGCCCTGATTAGCTGAACTAGTCCTTATAAGAGCTGAATAATGTCCAACTGGGGGAAAATGCAATTTTCAAAAGCCGAAAGTAGTAAATACATAGTTTTTATGTATAATTACTACTAATTAAACTATTTTCTAGTCTTAATAGAGAAGTTTGACTAAAAGTCAAACTTTCAGCCCCGATAGGCCTGAACTGGGCCTCATAAGAGCCGATAGGGGCCAAACGGGAGGAAAACATAATTTTCAAAGGCCGTGAATAGTGTTACATAGTTTTTATGTATAATTACTACTAATTAACCTTATTTCTAGTGTTAATGAGAAAGTTTGACTAAAAGTCAAACTTTCAGTCCTAATTGGCCTAAACTAGGTATTATAATAGCCGATTAGGGCCCAAACCGGAAGAAAACGAGGTTTTCAAGAGTCATTTGCAGTAGTACGTAGTGTTTATATATAATTATTACTAATTAAACTAGTTTCTAGTCTAATTGGAAAGTTTTACCAAAAATCAAGCTTTCAGCCTCGATTGGCCTAAACTACACCTTATAAGAGCCGAATAGTGTTTTCAAGAGCGGAGAGTAGTATTACTTAGTTTTTATGCATAATTACTACTAATTAAACTTATTTCTAGTCTTAATTTGGATTTTTTTAATCAAAAGTCAAACTTTCAATATCGATTAGCCTGAATAAGGTCTTTAATAGCCGAAAGGGCCCAAATAGTGAGATAACGTGATTTTCAAGAGTCGGGATTAGTATTACCTAATTTATGTATATAACTACTACTAATTGAACTTTTTTTATTCTTAATTTTAAAGTTTGACCAAAAGTTAAACTTTCAGCGCGATTGGCCTGAACTAGGTCTTAGTAGAGCCGAATATGGCCCAAACGAGAGGGAAACTTAGTTTTCAATAGCTGAAAGTGGTATTGCATAACTTCTATGTATAATTACTGCTAATTAACCTTGTTTCTAGTATTAATTTGAAAGTTTGATCAAAAGTTAAACTTGCAGCTCTGATTATCTTAAACTAGGCCTTATAAGAGCCGAATAGGGTTCAAACGGGAAGAAAATATAGTGTTCAAGAGCCAAGAGTAGTATCACATGGTTTCCATATACAATTACTTCTGATTAAACTTGTTTCTAGTCATAATTTGAAAGTTTGACCAAAAGTCAAACTTTCAGCACCATTTGGCTTGAACTAGGCATTATAAGAGTCGAATAAGGACCAAACAGGAGGAAAAAATGATTTTTAAGGGGCCGTGAATGGTACTACATAGTTTTTTATGTATAATTACTGCTAATTAATGTTATTTCTAATCTTAATTGAGAAGTTTGACCAAAAGTCAAACCTTCAGCCCTTATTAGCCTGAACTAGGGCTTATAAGAGCCGAATAGGGCCCAAATGGGAAGAAATTATGGTTCCTATGTACAATTGCTACTAATTAATCTTGTTTCTAGAATTAATTCAGAAGTTTAACTAAAAGTCAAACTTTTAACCCTGATTGGCCTGAGCTAGGTCTTTTAAGAGCCGATAGGGCCCAAACGTGGGGAAAACATAATTTCAAGAGCTGGGAGTATTATTACATAGTTTTTATGTATAATTACTGCCAACTAACATTGTTTGTAGTGCTACTCAAGAAGTTTGGTTAAGAGTCAAACTTTCAGTTTCGATTGGCCTGACCTAGGCCTTATAAGAGCCGAATAAGGTCTAGACAGGGAGAAAATGCACTTTTCAGGAGCTGAGAGCAGTATTACATAATATTTATGCATAAATCTTACCAATAAAACTTGTTTATAGTCTTAATGCGGAAGTTTTACCAGAATTCAAACTTCAGTAGGACTTATAAGAGCCGAATAGGGCCCAAAGAGGAGGAAAACATGGTTTTCAAGAGCTGAGAGTGGTATTATACAGTTTCTACGTACAATTACTACTAATTAACCTTGTTTTTAATGTTATTTGAAAAGTTTGAGAAAAAATCAAACTTTTTGCCTCGATTGGCCTGCCTTGGCCTTATTTATAAGAGCTGATTAGGGCCCAAACGGGGAGAAAATGAGGTTTTCAAGAGCCGAAGTGGTATGACATAGTGTTATGTATAATTACTACTAATTAAACTTATTCTAATCTTAGTTAGGAAGTTTGACTAGAAGTCAAACTTCCAACGATGATTGGCTGGAACATGCCTTATAAGAGCCGAATAGGGCCCAAACAGGGAGAAAATATGATTTTCAAGAGCCGGGAGTAGTATCACATTGTTTCTATATATAACAACTACTAATTATACTTGTTCTATTCTTAATTTGGAAGTCTGATCAAAAGTCAAACTTTTAGCCCCGATTAGCCTGGACTAGGCCTTATGAGAGCCAAATAGGAACTTGATTTTCAAGGGCCTTAAATGGTATTACATAGTTTCTTTGCACAATTACTAATAATTAACTTTATTTTTAATACTTATTAGGAGTTTGACCAAAAGTCAAACTTTCAGCTCCAATTAGCCTGAACTGGGCCTTATAGGAGCCGAACAGTGTTCAAACAGGAGGAAAATACAGTTTTCAAAAGCTGAAAGTAGTATTACATAATTTTATATATAATTAATACTAATTAAACTTGTTTCTAATCTTAATTAGGAAATTTGACTAAATGTCAAACCTTCAGCCCTTACTGGCCGGAACTAGGCCGTGTAAGAGCCGAATAAGGCCTAAACGGGAGGAAAACATGGTTTTCAAGAATCGAGAGTGGTGTTACATATTTTTTATATACAGTTACTACTAATTAACTTTATTTACAGTGTTAATTGGAAAATTTGACAAAAAGTCATACTTTCAGTCCCGATTGGCCTGAACTAGGCTTATAAGAGCTGAATAAGGCCCAAACTAGAGGAAAATATTGTCTTCAAGAGCTGTGAGTGGTATTACATTGTTTCTATGTATAATTACTGCTAATTGACCTTATTTCTAGTGTTAATTGAGAAGTTTGACCAAAGTTCAAACTTTCAGCCCCGATTGGTCTGAAGTAGGCTTTATAATAGCAGAATTGGGCCCTAATAGATAGAATGTGATTTTCAAGAGCTGGGAGCAGTATTACATGGTTTTCATTTATAATTACTACTAAATAAACTTGTTTTAAGTCTTAATTGGGAAATTTGATCAAAAATCAAACTTTCAGCCTCAATTGGCCTGAACTAGGTCTTATTAGAGCCGAATATGGCCTACACAGGGAGAAAACATGCTTTAAAGAGCTGAGAGTAGTATTACATAGTTTCTACGCATAAGTACTACTAATTAAACTTGTTTCCAGTCTTAATCTGGAAGTTAGACCAACCAACCCTGTTTGGCTAGAATTAGCATTTAAGAGCCGAATAGGGCCCAAACGAGAAGAAAACAATGCTTTCAAGCACTGAGAGTAGTATCACAAAGTTTTTTTATATAATTACTACTAATTAAACTTGGTTTTCAAAATATAAGTAGTATTACAAAATGTGAGTGGTATTACATAGTTTCTATATGCTATTTCTCGTAATTAATCTTGTTTCTAGTGTTAATTGGAAGTTTGACCAGAAGTCAAACTTTCAGCCCTGATTGGCCTGAACTAGGCCTTATTAAGAGTTGAATAAGACCTAAATGGGGAGAAAATAAGGTTTTAAAGAGCCGAGAGTAGTATTACATAGTTTTTATATATAACAACTATAAATTAAACTTGTTTCTATTCTTAATTTGTAAGTTTGACCAAAAGTCAAACTTTCATCCCATTGGCCTAAATTATAAGGGACCAAACGCGAGAAAAACATGGTTCTTAATGGTCGTGAGTGATATTATATAGTTTCTATATACAATTACTACTAATTAACTTTTTCTCTAGTGTTAATTGTGAATTTTGACCAAAAATCAAACTTTAGCCCGATTGGCCTGAATTAGGTCTTATTAGAGCCAGATAGGGTCCAAACAGGAAGAAAATGCAATTTTCAAGAGCTGAGGGTATTACATAGTTTTCAAAAGTCAGGAGTAGTAATACATAATTTTTATGTATAATTACTAATAATCATACTAGTTTCTAGTCTTATTTGAGAAGTTTTGCCAAAAGTCAAACTTTCTATCCCGATTAGCTTGAACAAGACCTTATAATGGCCGATTAAGGCCCAAACAGGGAAAAAATGAGGTTTCAAGAGCCGTAGTAGTAATACATAGTTTTTATGTACAATTACTATTAATTAAACTAGTTTCTAGTGTTAATTGAGAAGTTTTACCAAAAGTCAAACTTTCAGCCCCGATTAGCCTGAACTAGACCTTATATGAGCCGAATAGGGCCTAAACGGGAGAAAATCATGGTTTTCATGGGTTGAGAGTGATATTGCATAGTTTCTACATACAATTATTACTAATTAACCTTGTTTCTAATATTAATTGAAAAGTTTGATCAAAAGTCAAACTTTCAGTCCTGATTAGCCTAAACTAGTCCTTATAAAAGCCAAATAAGGTCCAACCGGACAATGCAGTTTTAAAAGCCGGGAGTAGTAATACATAGTTTTTATGTATAATTACTACTAATTAACTATTTTTTAGTCTTAATTGAGAAGTTTGACTGAAAGTCAAACTTCCAGCCTCGATTGGCCTGAACTAAGCCTCATAAGATCCGAATAGGGACCAAACGGGAGGAAAACATGGTTTTCAAAGGCCATGAATGGTGTTACATAGTTTTTATGTACAATTACTGCTAATTAGACTTGTTTTTATTCTTATTTCGGAAGTCTGACCAAAATTGTAACTTTCTACCCGATTAGCCAGTACTAGGCCTTATAATAGCCAAATGGGGTCCAAACTTAAGGAAAACATGGTTTTCAAGTGGAAAGAGTGGTATTACATAGTTTTTATATATAATTACTGCTAATGAACCATGTTTCTATTATTAATTGGGAAGTTTGAGTTAAAATCAAACTTTCAGCCCTGGTTAGCCTAAATTAAGCCTTATAAGAGCCGAATAGAGCTCAAACGGGTGAAAATGCAGTTTTCAAGAGCCCGGAGTAGTGTTAGATAGTTTTTGTATAATTACTACTAAGTAAACTTGTTTTAAGGCTTAATTAGGAAGTTTGACCAGAACTCAAACCTTATAAGTACATATTAGGGCCCAAATGGGAAGAAAATATGGTTTTAAGTGTTGAGAGTGCTATTACAGAGTTTCTATGTAGAATTAATATAAATTAATCTTATTTCTAGTTTTAATCGGGAAGTTTGGACAAAAATTAAACTTTCAGCTCTGATTGGCCTGAACTAAGTTTTATATAAGCGAATAGGGTCCAAACAGGGAGAGAATACGGTTTTCAAGAGCTTGGGTGGTATTATATAGTGTTTATGTACAATTACTACTAATTAATCTTGTTTTTAGTCTTAGTTGAGAAGTTTGACCAAAATTCAAACTTTTATTCCCAACTGGCCTTAACTAGGCCTTATTAGAACCTATTAGAGACCATAATTAGAACCTATTAGAGACCATAAGAGAAAATGAGGTTTTCTAGAGCCGAGAGTATTATTACATAGTTTCTATGTATAACTACTACTAATTAAACTTTTTTATATTCTTAATTTGAAAGTTTAACCAAAAGTCAAACTTTCAGCCCTGATTAGCGTGAACTAGGCTATATCAGAGCCAAACAAGGCTCACAAGAAAAGAAAACATGGTTTTCAAGAGCAAGTGAGCGAAATTACATAGTTTTTATGTAAATTTACTACAAATTAACATGGTTTTCAAGTCAAACTTTTAGTTCCGATTGGTCTGAAATATGCCTTTTAAGAACCGAATAGGGCCTAAACAGGGAGAAACCGAGGTTTTCAATAGCCAGGAGTAGAATTACATAGTTTTAGTATAGTTACTACAAATTAAATTTGTTTCTATTCTTAATTATGAAGTTTGATCAAAAGTCAAACTTTCTGCCTCGATTGCCCTGAACTCGGCGTTATAAGAGCCGAATAGGGCCCAAACAGAGAGAAAACAGGGTTTTTCAAGAGCCGAGAGTAGTATTACATAGATTCTATGAACTTCTAATTAACCTTATTTCTAGTCTTAATCTAGAAGTTTGACCAAAATCATACTTTCAACCCCGATTTACCTGAACTATGCCTTTGAAGAGCCGAAAAGGGCCCAAACGGGGAATAAATATAGTTTTCAAGAACGTTGAGTAGTATTACATAGTTTTTATGTAAATTTACTATTAATTTAATGTGTTTCTAGTATTAATTGGGAAGTTTGACCAAAAATAAAATTTTCAGCCCCGATTGGCCTGAACTAGGCCTTGTAAGAGCCAAATAGAATCCAAACGAGAGAAATACAAGGTTTCAAGAGCCATGAGTGGTATTATATAGTTTCTATGTATAATTACTACTACCTAAACTGGGCCTTATAAGAGCTGAATAGGGCCTAAACAGGGAGAAAATGAGATTTCAAGAGCCAAAAAAAGTATTACATAGTCTTATATATAACCACTATAAATTAAACTTGTTTTTATTCTTAATCTGAAAGTTGACCAAACGTCAAACTTTCAGCCCCGATTGGCCTGAACTCGGCCAAATAAGCGCCAAAGATGGCCCAAATCAGAGGAAAACATGGTTTACAAGAGCTGTGAGTGTGGTATTACGTAGTTTCTATGTATAATTACTGCAATTAACCGTGTTTCTAATATTAATTGAAAAGTTAAACCAAATATCATACTTTTAGCTCCGATCTGGGAGTAGTATTTCCTAGTTTTTATGTTTATTAGTACTAATTAAACCTATTTCTAGTCTTAGTTAGAATGTTTGAATAAAAATCAAACTTTCAGGCTCGATTAGCCTGAACTGAGCCTTATAAGAGCCGACTATGGCCCAAATGGGGGGGGGGGAACATGGTTTGAAGAGACAAGAGTTGTGTTACATAATTTCTATGTACAATTACTACTACCTAAACTTGTTTCTTGTCTTAATTTGGAAGTTTTAACTAAAAGTCAAACTTTCAGCCACGATTGACCTGAACTAGTTATTATATGAGCTGAATCGGACCCAAACGGGGAGCAGTATTACATAGTTTTTTGGTATAATTACTACTAATTAAACTTGTTTCATGTCTTAATTAGAAAGTTTGGCCAAAGTCAAACTTTCAACCTTGATTGGCCCCAACTAAACCTTATAAGAGCCGAATAGGGCCAAAACAGGGAGAAAATATGGATTTCAAGAGCAGAGTGTAGTATCACATAGTTTCTATGTATAACTACTATTAATTAAACTTGTTTCTAATTTTAATTTGAAAGTTTGACCAAAAGTCAAACTTTCAGCCCCGATTGGGCTGAATTCGGCCATATAAGTGCCAAATAGGGTCCAAACCCTAGGAAAACATAGTTTTCAAGAGCCGAGAGTGGTATTATAAAGTTTTTATGTATAATTACTATAATTAACCTTATTTCTTATTCTAATAAGGAAGTTTGACCAAAAGTCAAACCTTCAGCCCTTATTGGCCGGATCTAGGCCTTTTAAGAGCCGAATAGGGTCTAAACAAAATGAAAAACATGATTTTCAAGAGCTGAGAGTGGTATAACAAAGTTTCTATATGCAATTACTACTAATTAACCTTTTTTCTAGTGTTAATTAGGAAATCTGACTAAAAGTCAAAATTTCAGTCCGATTGGCCTGAAGTAAGCCGTATAATAGGCGAATACAGTCTAAACGGGGAGAAAACGAGGGTTCAAGAGCTGGGAGTAGTAATGATAGTTTTTATGTATAATACTATAAATCAAACTTGTTTTCTATTCTTAATTTAAAAGTTTGACAAAATGTCAAACTTTCAACCCCGATTGACTTGTCTAGGCCACGTAAGAGCTGAGTAGGGACTAAACGGGAGGAAAACATGGCTTTCAAGGGCCATGAACGGTATTACATAGTTTTTATGTACAATTAATACTGCTTAACTTTGTTTCTAGTGTTAATTGAAAGTTTGACCAAAAGTAAAACTTTCAACCTTGATTGGCCTGAACTGGGCCTTATAAGAGCTGAATAGGGCCTAAACAGGGAGAAAACGAGATTTTCAAGAGCCAAAAAAAGTATTTCATAGTCTTATATATAACCACTATAAATTAAACTTGTTTTTATTCTTAATCTGAAAGTTGACCAAAAGTCAAACTTTCAGCCTCAATTGGCCTGAACTCGGCCAAATAAGCGCCAAATATGGCCCAAATCGGAGGAAAACATGGTTTACAAGAGCTGAGAGTGGTATTACGTAGTTTCTATATATAATTACTACAATTAACCGTGTTTCTAATATTAATTGAAAAGTTAAACCAAATATCAAACTTTTAGCTCAGATTGGTTTGAACTCGACCTTATAAGAGCTAATAGGGCCCAACGGGGAGAAATTGTGGTTTTCAAGATCTGGGAGTAGTATTATAGTTTTTATATTTATTTCTACTAACTAAACTTGTTTCTAGTCTTAGTTAGAACGTTTGAACAAAAATCAAACTTTCAGGCCCAATTAGCCTGAACTAAGCCTCATAAGAGCCGACTATGACCCAAATGGGGGGAAATATGGTTTAAAGAGCCAAGAGTTGTATTACATAATTTCTATGTACAATTACTACTACCTAAACTTGTTTCAAGTCTTAATTTGGAAGTTTTAACCAAAAGTCAAACTTTCAGCCACGATTGGCCTGAACTAGTTATTATATGAGCTGAATCGGACCCAAATGGGGAGTAGTATTACATAGTTTTTAGGTATAATTACTACTAATTAAAATTTTTTCTAGTCTTAATTATAAAGTTTAGCCAAAGTCAAACTTTCAGCCTTGATTGGCCCTAACTAGGCCTTATAAGAGCCGAATAGGGCCAAAAATAAGGGAAAAACATTGATTTCAAGAGCATGCAGTAGTATCACATAGTTTCTATGTATAACTATTACTAATTAAACTTATTTCTATTTTTAATTTGAAAGTTTGACCAAGAGTTTGATCAAGAGTTAAACTTTCAGCACTGCTTGGCCTGAACTAGGTCTTATAAGAGCTGAATAGGGACCAAAAGGGAGAAAAGCATAGTTTTTAAGGGCTGTAAATGGTATTACATAGTTTATATATACAATTATGACTAATTAACCTTATTTCTAGTGTTAATTGTGAAGTTTGACTAAAAGTCAAACTTTCAATCCTATTTGGTCTGGACTAGACCTTATAATATTAGAGTCGAATAAGGTTAAAACAGGGAAAAACAAGGTTTACAGGAGCCAGGAGAAGTAATGCATAGTTTTATATATATTACTACTAATTAAATTTGTTTCTCGTCTTAATTGGGAAGGTTTACGAAAAGTCAAACTTTCAGCCCCGATTGGCCTAAACTAGGCTTTATAAGAGCCGAATAGGGACCAAACGGGAGGAAAACATGGTTTTCAAGGGCCATGAATGGCATTATATAGTTTCTATGTAAAATTACTGCTAATTAACTTTGTTTCTAGTGTTAATTGAAAAGTTTGACCAAGAATTAAACTTTCAGCCCCGATTGGCATGAGTAAGCCTTGTAAGAGCCGATTAGAGCCCAAACGGAGAGAAAACGTGATTTTCAAGAGCCGAGAATAGTATGACATAGTTTTTATGTATAATTACCACTAACTAAACTTATTTTTAGTCTTAATTATAAAGTTTGAATAAAAGTCAAACCTTCAGTCTTATTAGTCTGAACTAGGCCTTATTGCCGAATAGGACCAAAACAGGAGAAAACAGGTTTTCAAGTGCTGAGAGTGGTATTACATAGCTTTTTTTTATATACAATTAGTACTAATTAACCTTATTTCTAGTGTTAACTGAAAAGTTTGACCAAACAAGGAGAAAACGAGGCCTTATAAGAGCCGAACAAAGCCCCAACAGGGAGAAAAGGAGGTTTTCAAGAGCCGGGAGTAGAATGACATAGTTTTTATGTATAATTACTACTAATTAAACTTATTTCTAAGTTTGACCAAAAGTCAAACTTTCTTCTCCGATTGGCCTGAACTAGGCCTTATAAGAGCCGAATATAGACCAAACGGGAGGAAAACATGGTTTTCAAGGGCCGTGAATAGTATTATATAGTTTCTATATACAATTACTACTCATTAATCTTGTTTATAGTGTTAATTGGGAAGTTTTGACTAAAAGTAATCTTGTTCATAGTGTTAATTGGGAAGTTTGACCAAAAGTCAAACTTTGAGCCCCGATTGGCGTGAACTAGGCCTTATAATAGCCGATTAGGACCCAAATAGGGAGAAAATAAGGTTTTGAAGAGCCGAGAGTAGTAATACATAGTTTTTATATATAATTACTACTAATTAACTAGTTTCTAGTCTTAATTGAGAAGTTTTACTAAAAGTCAAGCTTTCAGCCCTGATTAGCCTGAAGTAAGCCTTATAAGAGCCGAATAAGGACGAAACGGGAGGAAAAAATGATTTTCAAGGGCGAGATGGTATTACATAGTTCTATGTATAGTTTCTATTGATTAACGATTTTTCTAGTGTTAATTGAGAAGTTTGACCAGAACTGAAACTTTTAACCCTTATTAGCCTGAAAAGGGTCTTATAAGAGCCTAATAGGGTCCAAACGTGAAGAAAATAAAGTTTTCAAAAGTCAAGAGTAGTAATACATAGTTTTATATATAATTACTACTAATTATACTAGTTTCTAGTCTTAATTGAGAAGTTTTAGCAAAAGTGAAAATTTCAGTCCCGATTGGCCTGAATAAGCCTTATAATGGCCGATTAAGGCCCAAATGGGGAGAAAATGAGGTTTCAAGAGCCGAGAGTAATTAATAGTTTTTATGTATAATTACTACTAATTAAACTAGTTTCTAGTCTTAATTGAGAAGTTTTACCTAGAGTCAAACTTTCAGCCCCGATTAGCCTGAATTAGACCTTATATGTGCCGAATAGGGCCCAAACGGGAGAAAACATGGATTTCAAGGGCTAAGAGTGGTATTGTATAGTTTCTATATACAATTAATACAAATTAACTTTGTTTCTAATATTAAATTGGAAAGTTTGACCAAAAGTCAAACATTCAGCCCTGATTAGCCTGAACTAGTCCTTATAAGAGCCGAATAAGGTCCAACTGGGAGAAAATATAGTTTTCAAAAACTGAAAGTAGTAATACATAGTTTTTATATATACTTACTACTAATTAAACTAGTTTATAGTCTTAATTGAGAAGTTTGACTAAAAGTCAAACTTTTAGCCCCGATTGGCTTGAACTGGGCCTCATAAAAGCCGAATAGGTGCCAAACGGGAGGAAAGCATGGTTTTCAAAGGCCGTGAATGGTGTTTCATAGTTTATATATATAATTACTACTAATTAACCTTGTTTCTAGTGTTAATGAGAAAGTTTGACCAAAAGTCAAACTTTTAGTCCTATTGGCCTAAACTAGGCATTTAATAGCCGATTAGGTCCCAAACAGGGAGAAAACGAGGTTTTCAAGAGTCATTAGCAGTAGTACATAGTTTTTATGTATAATTATTAGTAATTAAACTAGTTCTAGTTTTAATAGGAAAGTTTGACCAAAAGTCAAACTTTCAGCCCTGATTGGCTTGAACTAGGCATTATAAGAGTCGAATAAGGACCAAACACGAGGAAAACATGATTTTTTAGGGGTCGTGAATGGTACTACATAGTTTTTATGTATAATTACTGCTAATTAATATTATTTCTAATCTTAATTGAGAAGTTTGACCAAAAGTCAAACCTTCAGCCCTTATTAGCCTGAACTAGGCCTTATAAGAGCCGAATAGAGCCCAAATGGGAGGAAAATATGGTTTCTATGTACAATTACTACTAATTAACCTTGTTTCTAGAATTTATTCAGAAGTTTGACCAAAAGTCAAACTTTCAACCCTAATTGGCCCGAACTAGGTCTTCTAAGAGCCGATAAGGCCTAAACGCGAGAAAAACGTAGTTTCAAGAGCCGTGAGTATTATTACATGTTTTTTTATGTATAATTACTGCTAATTAACATTGTTTCTAGTGTTACTTGGGAAGTTCAGCTAAGAGTCAAACTTTCAGTCTCGATTGGCCTGAATTAGGCCTTATAAGAGCCGAATAAGGTCTAGACAGGGAGAAAAAGCACTTTTCAGGAGTTGAGAGCAGTATTACATGATATTTATGCATAAATCTTACTAATTAAACTTGTTTATAGTCTTAATGAGGAAGTTTGCCCAAAATTCAAACTTCAGCAGGACTTATAAGAGCCGAATAGGGTCCAAAGAGGATGAAAACATGGTTTTCAAGAGCTGAGAGTGGTATTATATAGTTTTTACGTACAATTACTACTAATTAACCTTATTTCTAGTATTATTTGGGAAGTTTGAGCAAAATCAAACTTTCAGCCTCGATTGGCCTGACTTGGCCTTATTTATAGGAGCCGATAGGGCCCAAACGGGGAGAAAATGAGGTTTTTCAAGAGCCGAAAGTTGTATGACATAGTTGTTATGTATAATTACTACTAATTAAATTTGTTCTAGTCTTAGTTAGGAAGTTTGACCAAAAGTCAAACTTCCAACGATGATTGGCTGGAACTTGGCCTTATTAGAGCCGAATAGGGCCCAAACAGGGAGAAAACATGATTTTCAAGAGCCGGGAGTAGAATTACATTGTTTCTGTATATAACAACTACTAATTAAACTTGTTTCTATTCTTAATTTTGAAGTTTGATCAGAAGTCAAACTTTCAGCACCGATTAGCCTGGACTAGGCCTTATGAGAGCCAAATAGGGACTTGATTTTCAAGGCCCTTAAATGGAATTACATAGTTTCTGTGTGCAATTACTACTAATTAACTTTATTTTTAATACTTATTAGGAGTTTGACCAAAAGTCAAACTTTCAGCTCCTGAACCGGGCCTTATAAGAGCCGAATAGGGTTCAAACAGAAGGAAAATACAGTTTTCAAGACTCGAAAGTAGTATTACATAGTTTTTATATATAATTACTGCTAATTAAATCTATTTCTAATCTTAATTCGGAATTTGACCAAAAAACAAACCTTCAGCCCTTACTGGCCGGAACTAGGCCTTGTAAGAGCCGAATAAGGGCTAAACGGGAGGAAAACATGATTTTCAAGAACTGAGAGTGGTGTTACTTATTTTTTATGTACAGTTACTACTAATTAACCTTATTTACAGTGTTAATTGAAAAGTTTGACAAAAAGTAATACTTTCAGTCCCGATTGGCCTGAATTAGACTTATAAGAACCGAATAAGGCCCAAACTGATGGAAAACATTGTCTTCAAGAGCTGTGAGTAGATTACACAGTTTCTATGTATAATTATTACTAATTGACCTTATTTCTAGGGTTAATTGAGAAGTTTGACCAAATGTCAAACTTTCAGCCCCGATTGGTCTGAAGTAGGCTTTATAATAGCTGAATAGGGCCCTAATGGGTAGAAAATGCGATTTTCAAGTGCCGGGAGTAGTATTACATGGTTTTTATTTATAATTACTACTAAATAAACTTTTTATAAGTCTTAATTGGGAAGATTGATCAAAAATCAAACTTTCAGTCTCGATTGGACTGAACTAGGCCTTATTAGAGCCGAATATGGCCTACACAAGGAGAAAAAATGGCTTTAAAAATTCGAGAGTAGTGTTACATAGTTTCTACGCATAATTACTAATAATTAAACTTGTTTCCAGTCTTAATCTGGAAGTTTAACTAACCAACCCGTTTGGCTAGAATTAGCATTGTAAGAGCCGAATAGGGCCCAAACGCGAAGAAAACAATGTTTTCGAGCACTGAGAGTAGTATCACATAGTTTTTTCATATAATTATTACTAATTAAACTTGTTTCTATTCAAAATTGAGAAGTTTAGCTAAAACCAAACATTTAGCCCAGACTTGCCTGAACTAGGCATTATAAGAGCCGATTAGGTCCAAACAGGAGAAAAACATGGTTTTTAAGAGCCGTGAGTGGTATTACATAGTTTCTATATGCTATTTCTCCTAATTAATCTTGTTTCTAGTGTTAATTGGAAGTTTGACCAGAATTCAAACTTTCAGCCCTGATTGGCCTGAACTAGGCCTTATAAGAGCGGAATAAGACCTAAACGGGAAGAAAATACGATTTTCAAGAGCCGAGAGTGGATTACATAGTTTTTATGTATAACGACTATAAATTAAACTTGTTTCTATTCTTAATTTGTAAGTTTGACCAAAAATCAAACTTTCAGCCCATTAGCCTAAATTAGGCCTTATAAGAGCCGAAAAGGGACCAAACAAGAGAAAAACATGGTTCTCAAGGGTCGTGAATGGTATTACATAGTTTTTATATACAATTACTACTAATTAACTTTTTCTCTAGTGTTAATTGTGAATTTTGACCAAAAATTAAACTTTCAGCCCCGATTGGCCTGAATTAGGCCTTATAGCTAGAGAGGGTCCAAAAAGGAAGAAAATGCAGTTTTCAAGAGCCGAGGGTATTACATAGTTTTTATGTATAATTACTACGAATTAAACTTGTTTCTATTCTTAATTAGGAAGTCTATTAAAAGTCAAACTTTCAGCCTCGATTGGCCTAAAGTAGTCCTTATAAGAGTCGAATAGGGACCAAACGGGAGGAAACATGATTTTCAAGGGCTGTGAAAGGTATTACATAGTTTCTATGTTCAATTATTACTAATTAACTTTATTTCTAGTGTTAATTGGAAAGTTTGACCAACTGTCAAACTTTCGGCCCCAATTGGCCTGAACTAGACCTAGTCTTAATCTGAAAGTTTGACCAAAAGTCAAATTTTCAGCCCCGATTGGCCTGAACTAGATATTATTAGAGCCAAATAAAGCCTAAACGAGGAGATAACGAGATTTTCAAGAGTAGGGAGTGGAATTACATAGTTTCTATGTACATTTACTATTAAATAACTTTGTTTCTAATCTTAATTGTCAAGTTTAATCAAAGTCAAATTTCAGCCCTGATTAGCCTCAAATATGCTTTATAAGAGCCGAATTGGGCCTAAACGGGGAAATATGCCTTATAAGTCAAACCTTCAATTCTTATTAGCCCGAACTAGGCCTCATTAGAACCGAATAGGACCCAAACGGGAGAAAATAAGGTCATTCTACTCCCGGCTCTTGAAAACCTCGTTTTCTCCCTGTTTGGGTTTTGTTCGGCTTTCAAAGGCCTAGTTCAGGCCGATAGGGGCTGAAAGTTTAACTTTTAGTCAAACTTCCCAATTAACACTAGAAATGAGGTTAATTAGCACTAATAGTATATAAAAACTATGTAATACCACTCTTAACACTTACTACTAATTAAACTGGTTCTACTCTTAATTATAAAGTTTGATCAAAAGTCAAACTTTCAGCCCTAATTGGCCTTATAAGAGTCGAAAAGGGACTAAATGGGAGGAAAACATGGTTTTCAAGGGTCATGAATAGTATTACATAGTTTTTATATACAATTACTACTAATTAACCTTGTTTTTAGTGTTAATTGGCAAGTTTGATCGAGAGTCAAACTTTCAACGCTGCTTGGCTTGAACTAGCTCTTATAAGAGCTGAATAGGGACCAAAAGGGAGGAAAACATAGTTTTTCAAGGGTTGTAAATGGTATTACATAGTTTATATGTACAATTATGACTAATTAACCTTATTTCTAGTGTTAATTGTGAAGTTTGACTAAAAATCAAACTTTCTGCCCTATATGGTTTGCACTAGACCTTATAATTTTAGAGCCGAATAAGTACAAACAGGGAAAAACAAGGTTTCCAAGAGCAAGGAGAAGTAATATATAGTTTTCTGTATAATTACTACTAATTAAACTTGTTTCTCGTCTTAATTGGGTAGTTTACCATAAGTCAAAATTTCAGCCCTGATTGGCCTGACTAGGCTTTATAAGAGCCAAATAGGGACCAAATGGGAGGAAAACATGATTTTCAAGGGCCATGAATGGTATTACATAGTTTCTATGTACAATTACTACTAATTAACTTTGTTTCTAGTGTTAATTAAAAAGTTTGACAAGAGTTAAACTTTCAGCCCCGATTGGCCTGAGTAAGCCTTATAAAGGCCGATTAGGGCCAAACGGGGAGAAAACGAGGTTTTCAAGAGCCGAAAGTAGCATGACATAGTTTTTATGTATAATTACCACTAATTAAGCTTGTTTTTAGTCTTAATTATAAAGTTTAACCAAAAGTCAAACCTTCAGTCTTTAGCCTGAGTTAGGCCTTATTAGAGCAAAATAGGACCAAAACGGGAGAAAATAAGGTTTTCAAGTGCTGAGAGTGGTATTAAATAGTTTTTATGTACAATTAGTACTAATTAATCTTATTTCTAGTGTTAATTAGAAAGTTTGATCAAAAGTCAAACTTTCAACCCTTATCAGCCTGAACTAGGCCTTATGAGCCGAACAAATCCCAAACAGGGAGAAAATGAGGTTTTCAAGAGCCGAAAGTAGAATGACATAGTTTTTATGTATAATTACTACTAACTAAACTTATTTCTAAGTTTAACCAAAAGTCAAACTTTCATCTCCGATTGGCCTGAATTAGGCCTTATAAGTGCCAAATTAGAGACCGCACGGGAGGAAAACATGGTTTTTAAGGGCGTGAATAGTATTACATAATTTCTATGTACAATTACTACTCATTAGTCTTATTTAGAGTTAATTGAGAAGTTTGACCAAAAGTAATCTTGTTTATAGTGTTAATTGGGAAGTTTGAGTAAAAGTCAAACTTTGAGCCCCGATTGGCGTGAACTAGGCCTTATTATAGCCGATTTGGGCCCAAATGGGGAGAAAACGAGGTTTTCAAGAGCCGAGAGTAGTAATACATAGTTTTTATGTATAATTACTACTAATTAAACTAGTTCTTGTCTTAATAGAGAGGTTTTACTAAAAGTCAAGCTTTTAGCCCGATTGGCCTGAAGTAGGCCTTATAAGAGCCGAATAGAGACCAAATGGGAGGAAAACATGATTTTCAAGGGCTGAGAATGGTATTACATAGTTCTATTTACAATTTCTATTGATTAACCTTTTTTCTAGTATTAATTGGGAAGTTTGATCAGAACTGAAACTTTTAGCCCCTCTTGGCCTGAAAAGGGCCTTATAAGAGCCTAATAGGGTCCAAACGTGGAGAAATACATTTTTAAAAGTCAAGAGTTGTAATACATAGTTTTATGTTTAATTACTACTAATAATACTAGTTTCTAGTTTAATTGAGAAGTTTTACCAAAAGTGAAACTTTCAGTCCCGATTGGCCTGAACAAAACCTTATATAATGGTCGATTAAGACCCAAACGGGTAGAAAATGAGGTTTTAAGAGCCGAGAGTAATAATACATAGTTTTTATATATAACTACTACTAATTAAACTAGTTTCTAGAGTCAAACTTTCAGCCCCGATTCGCCTGAATTAGACCTTATATGAGCCGAATAGGGCCCAAACAGGAGAAAACATGATTTTCAAGGGCTGAGAGAGGTATTGTAGTTCCTATATACAATTATTACTATTAACCTTATTTCTAATATTAAATTGAAAAGTTTGACCTTTTGGTCAAACTTTCAGCCCTGATTAGCCTGAACTAGTCCTTATAATAAGAGCCGAATAAGGTCCAACCGGGAGAAAATGCAATTTTCAAAAGCGTTTCTAGTCTTAATAGAGAAGTTTGACTAAAAGTTAAGCTTTCAGCCCCGATTGCCCTGAACTAGGTATTACCAAACGAGGTGATAACGAGATTTTCAAGAGCCGGGAGTGTAATTACATAATTTCTATGTACATTTACTATTAATTAACTTTGTTTCTAGTCTTAATTGTTAAGTTTGATCAAAAGTCAAATTTCAGCCCTGATTAGCCTCAAAAATACCAATTAAGAGCCGAATAGGGCCAAACGGGGAGAAATCGAGGTTTTCAATAGCCGGAGTAGTAGAATTACATAGTCTTATGTATAGTTTCTACAAATTAAACTTGTTTTCTAGTCTTAATTAGAAATTTTGATTAAAAGTCAAACTTTCAACCCTGATTGCCCTGAACTCGGCTTTATAATCGTAGAATAGGGACCAAACGGGGAGAAAACGTGATTTTTCAAGAGCCCGGAGCAGTATACGTAGATTTTATATACAATTACTGCTAATTAATGTTGTTTCAAGTCTTAATCTGAAAGTTTGACCAAGAAAAATACTTTCAGCCCAGATTTACCTGAATTAGGCCTTAGTCGAATAGGATTCAAACGGGGAGAAAATATGTTTTCAAGATTTTTGAGTGGTATTACATAGTTTTTATATAAATTTACTACTAATTTAATGTGTTTCTAGTCTTAATGAGGAAGTTTGACCAAAAGTAAAACTTTCAGCCTGATTGGCCTGAACTAGGCCTTATAGTGCCGAATAAGACCCAAATGGGAGAAAATAAGGTTTTCAAGAGCTGTAATTACATAGTTTTTATGTACAATTAATGCTAATTAACCTTGTTTCTAGTGTTAATTAGAAAGTTTGATCTAAAGTCAAACTTTCAGCCCGAATTGACCCTAAATTAGGCCCTATAAGAGCCAAATAGGGCCAAATAGGGAAAAATGCGTTATTCAAGAGTCATGAGTTTATTACATAATTTTTATGTATAATTACTTCTAATTAAGCTAATTCTACTCTTAATTGCGAAGTTTGATCAAAAGTCAAACTCTCAACACCGTTAGCCTTAACAAGGCCTTATAAGAGCCGAATATGGTCCAAACGAGAAGAAAATATGGTTTTAAAGAATCGATAATAGTATTACATAATTTCTATGTTCAATTACTGCAAATTAAACTTGTTTCTCTTCTTAATCTGGAAGTTTGACCAAAAGTTAAATTTTAGCCCCATTGGCCTGAACTAGGCATTGTAAGAGCCGAATAAGCCACAAACAGGGAGAAAGTATAATTTTCAAGTGCCGAGAATAGTATCAAATATTTTTATATATAATTATTATTAATTAAACTTGTTTCTATTCCTAATCGGGAAGTTTGACCAAAAGTCAAACCTTCGTCCCAATTTGCCTAAACTACACATTATAAGAACCAAATAGGGCCCAAACAAGAGGAACATGGTTTTCAAGAGCCGTGAGTAGTATTAAATAGTTTCTATATGGAATTATGACTAATTAACCTTGTTCTAGTATTAATTGGAACTTTGACCAAAGACAAACTTTTAAACCCTGATTGGCCTGAACTAGGCCTTATAAGAGCTGAATAGGGTCAAAATAAGGAGAAACGAGGTTTTTAAGAGCCAGAGTAGTATTACAAAGTTTTTATGTATAACCACTATAATTAAACTTTCTTCTAATCTTAATTTGGAAGTTTGATTAAAAGTGAAACTTTGATTGGCCTTATAAGAATCGAAAAGGGACTAAACGGGAAGAAAACATGGTTTTCAAGGGCCGTGAATGGTATTACATAGTTTTTTATGTACAATTATTACTAATTAACCTTATTTTCAGTGTTAATGGGAAATTTGATCAAGAGTCAAACTTTCAGCCATGCTTGGCATGAACTAGGTCTTATAAGAGCCTAATAGGGACCAAAAGGGAGGAAAATATAGTTTCATGGGCTGTGAATGGAATTACTAGTTTATATGTACAATTACGACAAATTACTTTATTTCTGGTATTAATTGTGAATTTTCAGCCCTGTTTGGTCTGGACTAGACCATATAATATAAGAGCCAAATAAGGTACAAAAGGGAAAAACAAGGTTTCCAGGAGCAAGGAGAAGTAATACATAGGTTTATGTATAATTACTATTAATTAAACTTGTTTCTCATCTTAATTGGGAAGTTTTACTAAAAGTCAAGTTTCAGCCTCGATTGGTCTGAATTAGGCTTTATAAGAGCCAAATAGGGACCAAACAGGAGAAAACATAGTTTTCAAAGGCCATGAATGGTATTACATAGTTTTATGTATAATTACTACTAATTAACTTTGTTTCTAGTGTTAATTGGAAAGTTTGACCAAGAGTCAATCTTTCAGCCCCGATTGGCTGAATTAGGCCTTATTAGAGCCGATTAGGGCCCAAATGGGGAGAAAATGAGATTTTCAAGAGTCGAGAGTAGTATGACATAGTTTTTATATATAATCATACTAATTAACTTGTTTTTAGTCTTAATTATAAAGTTTGATTACTCTTATTAGCCTAAACTAGGCCTCATTAGAGCCGAATAGATCCCAAACAGAAGAAAACAAGGTTTCAAGTACTGAGAGTGGTATTACATAGTTTTTATGTACAATTAGTACTAATAAACCTTATTTCTAGTGTTAATTGGGAAGTTTGACGAAAAGTCAAACTTTCAGCCCTATCAGCCTGAACTAGGCCTTATGAGAGCCGAATAAAGCCCAAACAGGGAGAAAATGAGGTTTTCAAGAGATGGAGTAGAATAACATAGTTTTTATGTACAATTACTACTAATTAACTTTGTTTCTAGTGTTAATTGAAAAGTTTGATTAAGAGTTAAACTTTTCAGCCCCGATTGGCTTGAGTAAGCCTTAGGGCCCAAACAGGGAGAAAATGAGGTTTTCAAGAGCCGAGAGTAGCGTGACATAGTTTTTAGTATAATTACCACTAATTAAACTTATTTTTAGTCTTAATTATAAAGTTTGACCGAAAGTCAAACCTTCAGTCTTATTAGCCTGACTAGACCTTATAGAGCAAATAGGACCAAAACGGGAGAAAACAAGGTTTTCAAGTGCTTAGAGTGGTATTACATAGTTTTTATATACAATTAGTACTAATTAACCTTATTTCTAGTGTTAATTGGAAAGCTTGACCAAAAGTCAAACTTTCATCCCCTATCAGCCTGAACTAGGCCTTGTGAGCCGAACAAAGCCCAAACAGGGAGAAAATGAGATTTTCAAGAGCCAGAAGTAGAATGACATTGTCTTATGTATAATTACTACTAATTAAACTTATTTTAGGTTGACCAAAAATCAACTTTCATCTTCGATTGGCCTAAACTAGGCCTTAGAAGAGCTGAATTAGAGACCACACGGGAGGAAAACATAGTTTTGAAGGGCCGTGAATAGTATTACATAGTTTCTATATACAATTACTACTTATTAGTTATTTATAGAGTTAATTGGGAAGTTTGACCAAAAGTAATCTTGATTATAGCGTCAATTGGGAAGTTTGATCAAAAGTCAAAATTTGAGCCCCGATTGGCGTGATTAGGCCTTATAATACCTGATTGGGGCCTAAACGGGGAGAAAATGAGATTTTCAAGAGCCGAGATTAGTAATACATAGTTTTTATGTATAATTACTACAAATTAAACTAGTTTCTAGTCTTAATCGAGAAGTTTACTAAAATTCAAGCTTTTAGCCCCGATTAGCCTGAAGTAGGCCTTATAAGAACCGAATAGGGACTAAACGGGAGGAAAACATGATTTTCAAGGGCAGAGAATGGTATTACAAAATTCTATTTACAATTTCTATTGATTAACCTTTTTTCTAGTATTAATTGGGAAGTTTGACCAGAACTGAAACTTTTAGCCCCTGTTGGCCTAAAAGGGCCTTATAAGAGTCGATAGGGTCCAAATGTGGAGTAAATACATTTTTTAAAAGTCAGGAGTTGTAATACATTATTTTATGTATAATTACTACTGATTATACTAGTTTCTAGTCTTAATTGAGAAGTTTTACCAAAAGTGAAACTTTTAGTCCCGATTGGCCTGAACAAGACCTTATAATGGCCGATTAAGACCTAAACGGGGAGAAAACGAGGTTTTAAGAGCCGACAGTAATAATACATAGTTTTTATATATAATTGCTACTAACTATACTAGTTTCTAGTCTTAATTGAGAAGTTTTACCTAGAGTCAAACTTTCAGCCCCATTAGCCTGATTAGACCTTATATGAGCCGAATAGGGCCAAACGGGAGAAAACATAGTTTTCAAGGGCTGAGAGTGGTATTGTATAGTTTCTATATATATTATTACTAATTAACCTTATTTAAATATTAAATTAGAAAGTTTGACCAAAAGTCAAACTTTCAGCCCTGATTAGCCTGAACTAGTCCTTATAAGAGCTGAATAAGGTCCAACCGGGGAGAAAATGCAAATTTCAAAAGCCGAAAGTAGTAATACATAGTTTTTATGTATAATTACTACTAATTAAACTAGTTTCTAGTCTTAATAGAGAAGTTTGACTAAAGTCAAACTTTCAGCCCTGATTGGCCTGAACTGGGCCTCATAAGAGCCGATAGGGGCCAAACGGGAGGAAAACTTGGTTTTAAAGGCCGTGAATAGTGTTACATAGTTTTTATGTATAATTACTACTAATTAACCTTGTTCTAGTGTTAATGAGAAAGTTTGACCAAAAGTCAAACTTTCAGTCCCATTAGCCTAAACTAGGCATTATAATAGCCGATTAGGGCCCAAACCAGAAGAAAACAATGTTTTCAAGAGTCATTAGCAGTATTACATAGTGTTTATGTATAATTATTACTAAATAAATTAGTTTCTAGTCTTAATTGGAAAGTTTTTACCAAAAATCAAGCTTTCAGCCTCGACTGGCCTAAACTACACCTTATAAGCTGAATAGTGGTTTTCAAGAGCGGAGAGTTGTATTACTAAGTTTTTATGCATAATTACTACTAATTAAACTTATTTCTAGTCTTAATTCAGATTTTTTTTATCAAAAGTCAAACTTTCAACCTCGATTGGCCTGAATAAGGTCTTTAATAGCCGAAAGGGCCCAAATAGTGAGAAAACGTGATTTTCAAGAGTCGGGATTAGCATTACCTAGTTTATGTGTATAACTACTACTATTGAACTTGTTTTTATTCTTATTTTAAAGTTTTACACAAAAGTTAAACTTTCAGCGCCGATTGGCCTAAACTAGGTCTTAGTAGAGCCGAATATGGCCCAAACGAGAGGGAAACATAGTTTTCAATAGCTGAAAGTGGCATTGCATAACTTCTATGTATAAAGACTGCTAATTAACCTTGTTTCTAGTATTAATTTGAAAGTTTGATCAAAAGTTAAACTTGTAGCTCTGATTATCCTAAACTAGGCCTTATAAGAGCCGAATAGAGTTCAAACGGAAAGAAAATATAGTGTTAAAGAGCCAAGAGTAGTATCACATAGTTTTCATATACAATTACTCCTAATTAAACTTGTTTCTAGTTATAATTTGAAAGTTTGACCAAATGTCAAACTTTCAGCCCTAATTGGCTTGAACTAGACATAATAAGAGTCGAATAAGGACTAAACAGGAGGAAAAAATGATTTTTAAGGGGCCATGAATGGTACTATATAGTTTTTATGTATAATTACTGCTAATTAATATTATTTCTAATCTTAATTGAGAAGTTTGACCAAAAATCAAACCTTCAGCCCTTATTAGTCTGAACTAGGCCTTATAGAGCTGAGTAGGGCCCAAATGAGAGGAAAATATGGTTTCTATGTACAATTACTACTAATTAACCTTGTTTCTAGAATTTATTCAGAAGTTTGACCAAAAGTCAAACTTTCAACCCTATTGGCCCGAACTAGGTCTTCTAAGAGCCGATAAGGCCTAAACGCGGGAAAAACATAGTTTCAAGAGCCGTGAGTATTATTACATATTTTTTTATGTATAATTACTGCTAATTAACATTGTTTCCAGTGTTACTTGGGAGTTTAGCTAAGAGTCAAACTTTCAGTCTCGATTGGCCTGAATTAGGGCTTATAAGAGCCGAATAGGGCCCAAATGGGAGGAAATTATGGTTTCTATGTACAATTGGTACTAATTCATCTTGTTTCTAGAATTAATTCAGAAGTTTAATTAAAAGTTAAACTTTCAACCCTGATTGGCCTGAACTAGGTCTTCTAAGAGCCGATAGGGCCCAAACGCGGGGAAAACGTAATTTCAAGAGCTGGGAGTATTATTACATAGTTTTTATGTATAATTACTACCAACTAACATTGTTTATAATGCTACTTAGGAAGTTTGGTTAAGAGTCAAACTTTCAGTCTCGATTGGCCTGACCTAGGCCTTATAAGAGCCGAATAAGGTCTAGACAGGGAGAAAATGCACTTTTCAAGAGCTGAGAGCAGTATTACATTATATTTATGCATAAATCTTACCAATAAAACTTGTTTATAGTCTTAATGCGAAAGTTTGATCAGAATTCAAACTTCAGAAGGACTTATAAGAGCCGAATAGGGCCCAAAGAGGAGGAAAACATGGTTTTCAAGAGCTGAGAGTGGTATTATATAGTTTTTACATATAATTACTACTAATTAACCTTATTTTTAGTGTTATTTGGAAAGTTTGAGCAAGAATCAAACTTTTTGCCTCGATTGGCCTGCCTTGGCCTTATTTATAAGAGCCGATTAGGGCCCAAAAAGGTAGAAAACGAGGTTTTTTAAGAGCCAGAAGTGGTATGACATAGTGTTATGTATAATTACTACTAATTAAACTTGTTCTAATCTTAGTAGGAAGTTTGACTGGAAGTCAAACTTCCAACGATGATTGGCTGGAACATGGCCTTATAAGAGCCGAATAGGGCCCAAATAGGAGAAAATATGATTTTCAAGAGCCGGAGTAGTATCACATTGTTTCTATATATAACAACTACTAATTATACTTGTTTCTATTCTTAATTTGGAAGTCTGATCAAAAGTCAAACTTTTAGCCCCGATTAGTCTGGACTAGGCCTTATGAGAGCCAAATAGGGACTTGATTTTCAAGGGCCTTAAATGGTATTACATAGTGTCTTTGCACAATTATTAATAATTAACTTTATTTTTAATACTTATTAGGAGTTTGACCAAAAGTCAAACTTTCAGCTCCAATTAGCCTGAACTGGGCCTTATAGGAGCCGAATAGGGTTCAAACAGGAGGAAAATACAGTTTTCAAAAGCCGAAAGTAGTATTACATAGTTTTATGTATAATTACTACTAATTAAACTTGTTTCTAATTTTAATTAGGAAATTTGACTAAATGTCAAACCTTCAGCCCTTACTGGCCGAAAATAGGCCTTATAAGAGCCGAATAAGGCCTAAACGGGAGGAAAACATGGTTTTCAAGAACTGAGAGTGGTATTACATATTTTTATGTACAGTTACTACTAATTAATTTTATTTACAGTGTTAATTGGAAAATTTGACAAAAAGTCATACTTTCAGTCCTGATTGGCCTGAAGGCTTATAAGAACCGAATAAGGCCCAAACTAGAGGAAAATATTGTCTTCAAGAGCTATGAGTGGTATTACATTGTTTCTATGTATAATTACTACTGATTGACCTTATTTCTAGTATTAATGAGAAGTTTGACCAAATGTCAAACTTTCAGCCCCGATTGGTCTGAAGTAGGCTTTATAATAGCAGAATAGGGCCCTAATGGATAGAAAATGTGATTTTCAAGAGCTGGGAGTAGTATTACATGGTTTTCATTTATAATTACTACTAAATAAACTTGTTTTAAGTCTTAATTAGGAAGTTTGATCAAAAATCAAACTTTCAGCCTCGATTGGCCGAACTAGGTCTTATTAAAGACGAATATGGCCTACACAGGGAGAAAACATGCTTTGAAGAGCCGAGAGTAGTATTACATAGTTTCTACGCACAAGTACTACTAATTAAACTTGTTTCCAGTCTTAACCTGGAAGTTAGACCAACCAACCATGTTCGGCAGAATTAGCATTTAAGAGCCGAATAGGCCCAAACGAGAAGAAAACAATGTTTTCAAGCACTGAGAGGAGTATCACAAAGTTTTTTATATAATTAATACTAATTAAACTTATTTCTATTCTAAATTGGGAAGTTTGACTAAAAATCAAACATTTAGCCCAGACTGGCCTGAATTAGGCATTATAAGAGCCGAATAGGGCCCAAACGGGAGGAAAAAATGGTTTCAAAAGCCGTGAGAGGTTTTACATAATTTCTATTTGCTATTTCTCCTAATTAATCTTGTTTCTAGGGTTAATTGGAGTTTGATCAGAAGTCAAACTTTCAGCCCCGATTGGCCTGAACTAGGCCTTATAAGAGTTGAATAAGACTAAACAGGGAGAAATAAGGTTTTAAAGAGCCGAGAGTAGTATTACAGAGATTTTATATATAACGACTATAAATTAAACGTGTTTCTATTCTTAATTTGTAAGTTTGACCAAAAGTCAAACTTTCATCCCATTGGCCTAAATTTATGCGGCCTTATAAGAGCCGAAAAGAAGAAAAAACGCGAGAAAAACATGGTTCTTAAGGGTCGTGAATGGTATTATATAGTTTCTATATACAATTACTACTAATTACTTTTTCTCTAGTGTTAATGTGAATTTTGACCCAAAAATCAAACTTTAGCCCCGATGGCCTGAATTAGGTCGTATTAGAGCCAGATAGGGTCCAAACAGAAAGAAATGCATTTTTCAAGAGCTAAGGGTATTACATAGTTTTCAAAAGTCAGGAGTAGTAATATATAGTTTTTATGTATAATTACTAATAATCATACTAGTTTCTAGTCTTAATTGAGAAGTTTTACCAAAAGTTAAATTCTGTCCCGATTAGCTTGAACAAGACCTTATAATGGCCGATTAGGCCCAAACGGAGAAAAAAACGAGGTTTCAAGAGACGTAGTAGTAATACATAGTTTTTATGTATAATTACTATTAATTAACTAGTTTCTAGTCTTAATGAGAAGTTTTACCTAAGTCAAACTTTCAGCCCCGATTAGCCGAACTAGACCTTATATGAGCCGAATCGGGGCCTAAACGGGAGAAAATCATGGTTTTCAAAGGCTGAGAGTGGTATTGCATAGTTTCTACATACAATTATTACTAATTAACTTGTTTCTAATATTAATTGAAAAGTTTGATCAAAAGTCAAACTTTCAGTCCTGATTAGCCTGAACTAGTCCTATAAAAAGCCGAATAAGGTCCAACCAGACAATGCAGTTTTTAAAAGCCGGGAGTAGTATACATAGTTTTTATGTATAATTGCTACTAATTAACTAGTTTCTAGTCTTAATTGAGAAGTTTAACTGAAAGTCAAACTTTCAGCCTCGATTGGCCCTCATAAAATCCGAATAGGGACCAAACGGGAGGAAAACATGGTTTTCAAAGGCCATGAATGGTGTTACATAGTTTTTATGTACAATTTACTACTAATTAGACTTGTTTTTATTCTTATTTTGGAAGTCTGACCAAATTCTAACTTTCTACCGATTAGCCAGAACTAGGCCTTATAATAGCCAAATGGGGTCAAACTTAAGGAAAACATGGTTTTCAAGTGGAAAGAGTGGTATTACATAGTTTTTATAATATAATTACTGCTAATGAACCATGCTTTTAGTGTTAATTGGGAAGTTTGAGTTAAAATCAAACTTCCAGCCTGGTTAGCCTAAATTAAGCCTTATAAGAGCCGAATAGAGCTCAAACGG